>JAQZBX010027559.1:0-28162 GCA_029593785.1 Cabassous unicinctus | reverse complement strand
GCATTGTAATTTTCAAAAATGTCCACTAGAGTATAATTTATTTTATAGTTGGAAAAGAAAACTAAAACTAAAACAAAACAAAACATTAAAAAAGAACTCAATATTTTAGAAACTAAAGCTAATTTGCTTTATAGGGCTTTAAGGAGATGCATTAAGTGGGAGATTGCTAGATAGGGAAATTAATAGATTTTTAAAATGCCATAAATATTTATTTACTTTTAAAACCTGAATTGGAAGACAGTCAGGTGAAGGAGAACTTTTTC
The DNA here is from genome assembly GCA_029593785.1 of Cabassous unicinctus. Lineage (NCBI taxonomy): Eukaryota > Metazoa > Chordata > Mammalia > Cingulata > Chlamyphoridae > Cabassous > Cabassous unicinctus. The sequence continues at coordinate 27,899 of JAQZBX010027559.1, read as the reverse complement.
ATTTCCCATTTTGACCATAAAAACATCAGCTAGTCTATAAAGCTCCTGGCCCTGGTGTGAACACTCCTTGCTCATGAGGAGTTTGGTAACAAAAGCCACAGTTTACATATTATTTTTTCTTTCTCAAGTTATTGTGGTTAAAACAATAATAAATGTTAAAATTTTATTAAGCAGCACATGCTTATATTTTTCTAACCTATTTGCTATGATATTCTTCATCATTTAATTTTCTCCCCTGTAATTCCTCTTTCCTGATTTCCTGTGTTTGCTTCTCTTTTCTAGATTATTTGTCAATTTGGTAAGGAAACTTCTGAAAACAAATAAGAATATCTGTTTTATGAATAGCTGTGACTGCATAAAGCACTGTACAATTGTAACTGGCAGCAGAAGTAAGAGCTTTGATTTGGTCAAGGCAAATGAAGAAAGATCACTTTCCGTCTTCTCCATACCTGGGAAATACAGTTCCCAGAATGTCCATGGCTATAGTAGATGCAGAGAAAGATTCAATATCTGTGGGAAAACTGCTTTCCTTTCTTTAGGACCACTGTCCTTCCAAAACGGATGTTTTGCGTGGGACCTCCCATCAAACTGGTCAAATGTTCATGCGCCTGTAATTTAAGATCACAACCATAACAATTTCATTTCAGTTGAACTTAGGAATAAAATATTTGAATACTTTTATTTGAAATATGTTGATTTTATAGAAGATATCTGGAGTGAAACAAGTGACTATTTTTTGTGACTATATTTTAAAATGTATTTTATTTAAAATTTTTTCTCCACAAAAGCCTAGTATTAATTTAACAAGGTAAATCTGGTTTTTGTTATAGACATTTTGTGTTTGAGAAGCTGTCATGTTGGAGGTATATAATGATATATCAGTTTGGCCTTGACAGCTAATTTGACAAAAAAGATTTTGAAAGAAAAAAAGGATTATATTAACTCAGAATTTTGAATCACTTTTTCAAGTATAATTTGAAATTATTAAAACAACTCATTACCTGCTAAAAGGCTTGGGTCATGTGTATTTTGACAAATTATTTTGCATATTGACATTGATTTTGATCATTTGCTCACTATCAAGCCTTCTCTGTCTGTGGATATTATGTAGTAAAACCATTAGCAAAATAGATTTTGATTCAGAATGTTAAAATACATTGAAACATTGTATGTGCATTTGGTTCATTGAGAAGTTCAGTCACGATCAACCTGTCCTGGCTCATCTCTTTGGAGAAGTACTAATTTTCTCAAGTGGTTAGCCTGTTTGAAGGTCAAGAGCCTGGACCCTGAACTCTCATTGAACTCATTATTCTAGGTTGTAGTTGCATTTATTGCAGTACAGTTTAAGAAATATTATTTTGAAGCAAATTAGGTAAAGACGATTCTCATTCTCTTCCTTTTAATTTTTTCATATTACCACATGTATTAGTTCTGACTTTGTTATTCACCTACCTCTAATCATTTTACCCCTGTTAACTTAAGTAAATATATGGTATGTTATGTTTATCAGTTAACTCAACTAATTGATAAAATATATATATTTAAAATAAAATATGTATTTACTAGCTATACTTTATGTATTAGCTCATAATGAACATGCAAACAAAATCAGAATAAGTCAAATGACTCTTATCTGAATTCCATAAAAGATATTTAAAATTGCTTAATTAGCAGCATATTAAAAAGGTAAAAATTTAACATCAAATTTTTATAAATAAGTCAAAATAGAAACCTATAGCAAGAACTAAGCTGCCAGTTTTTGACAATGAACCAAATGAAGAATGAACCTGTTTATATCACTGGCCATTTTCCCTTTCCCAAATACTTAAGAGCACAAGACTTAGATCTTTGCAAAAGAGACCAATGCTGAGGTCTGCATTTGCGAATGCCTATATTGCATGAATATGCAAAAATTTTAATTTATTGAAAAACATATCATGGGCACCTCTGCCACTCAGGATGCAGTGTTTAACAATAGCACAGTGTGACCTGTAACACTAAATATCTGCTTTTGTCAACTAGAGAGGTCCTTCCCAGGGAAACGCCTCTCAGTCTTTCTTTCCCACTGCCCTCAAAACAAAAGGTAAAGGCATCTGAGTTCTGTGAAGGTTTGGATGGGGGGAGGGGTTGTTCTGCTTCTGATACTGGCAATGGACACTGCTTCAGAGAATGGGGAGAAATTGAGTTGTGAAAGTGCTTAGGAAAAAAAAAGACATTAACTTGTGATGGCCTCCTTCTTAGATGGCACAGATGCAACAGGTTCTTGAATAACAAGGTATCATTTTCCAGTAGTGCCAAGCATTCATCTTTTTATTTCTCTTTGTTAGCACAGTATTGATCATTGTTGCAATACCATTTGTAATATTCTATAATTTATATTACTCTTAAATTTGTATATATATATATATATGTCTGTCTGTAACAAGAGTAAAATATGATACTCATTTTTTTAACATTGGCAACCATAGCAACCATATAGGCATTAAATGCTAGAATTATGAATAGCTGTGTGTTTATCAAAATATTTTATAAGATTTAATTAATTTCAAAATGAAATGTAAATTTCTATTTAAAATTTTATTTAAGAATATGATATGCATTGCTTAAAATTTGTATTTTACCTTTGATTTTAATGGATAATTTGGAATAATTAGAAGAGAAATAACTTTTTTGAAAATGTAAAAAGAATTTTATGCTTTAATTTAAATATATACTTTAATTTAAATCTTTAATGAGAACATATTCAAATTATGTATATTTTGAAGTCAATTATATTTTATTTTGTAATCCTTTAGCTCAACTGTATGTCAGTATAAGAAACACTATTTGAAAATAATATTATAACAGTATAGTTAATAATTATGCTGAATTGAAGATATGAAAAATATTTTGGGGAAAATATATAATAATGTGTACAGTTATATATACAGTTATGTATGACTTTATGTTATTACTCATCTCAACATCACTAGGCCATTATTAGAACTCCCAGACATACACTATGATAATTAAATTCAATTTACCGATATTTTTCTCAGTCATTAAAAATCCATAGCTGTACATATTAAAAATATATTGTTATGAAGGTATGGTTATCAAGGTAAGATAATATAACATATTTTTTTCCCAAACATTTTGTTTAGAAGTAATTTTAGATTCACAGAAGAGTTGCAAAGATAGCACAGAGAGTTCCCCTATGCCCTTCATCCAGCATTACTTCAAGTTAACTTTGAACATAATCATGGAATATTTGTCAAAACTAAGCAGATAACATTGGAACAGTACTGTGGTGGTTTGAAGCTGTATGTAGCCCAGAAAAACATGTTCTTAAATCTAATCCATTCCTGTGGGTGTGAACCCATTGTAAGTAGGACCTTTGGATGGGGTTACTCCAGTTAAGTTGTGTGTGCCCAGCCCAGCCAGGATTCCTTTATAAACGGAATGAATTCAGATATGCAAGAGAGAAACCACAGGGAGTAAGAAGCTGAAATCAACCAGCAGGGATGGGAGAGACCAGAAGACACTGCCATGTGTCTTGCCATATGACAGAGGAGCCAAGGATTGCCTACAGCCAGTCTTTGGGAAGAAAGCATGGACTTGATATCTTGATTTGGACTTTCTTTTAGCTTCAAAACCATAAGCTAATAAATTTTCTTTGTTTTGGCCAACCCATTTTATGGTGTTTTCTTGAGCAGCCTATGAAACAAAAATGAATACTATTAACTATTTATTAACCATAGATCTTTTTCAGATTTCACTGGTTTTTCCACCAATGTAAATTTTGCTTCAAGATTCAATCCAGGAAACCATGTTGCATTTGGTTCTCGGGTGAGAATTGCAGGGACTGTCCTTGTTTTTTCATGACCTTTGAAGAGTACCCATTCAGGTGTTGTATGGAATTAAGTCTCTCAATTTGGGTTTGTCTGATATTTTTCTCATGAGTCAACTGGGGTCATGGATTTGGGGGAGATATCATGGAGGTCAAGTGCTCATATCATTACATCCTATCCTTGGGTGCATGACAGCAACACAATGTACTATGACTGATGTTAACTTTGCTTAATTAAGGTCATGTGTGCCAGGTTTCTCCACTCTAGAGTTACTATTTTTCCCTTTTTGTACTTTGTTAGAAGTGAGTCACACTCAAGGGGAGGGGATTTAAGCTCTACTTTCTACAGGGAGGAGTAGCAAAGAAATTTTGGACATATATTAAAACCACCACAGCAATTAACAAACATTGTGTGTGTGTGTGTGTGTGTGTGTGTGTGTGTGTAATACTTTGAAACTATGCAAAAGTCCTGTTTCTTCTTAAAGTTTTGCCTACCCATTTTAACATTCATCATTGGATATTGCCTACTGCAATTATTACTGTGGTGATAGAACATATTTATTTAAATGTTAGCTTGATTTTAACTTTTAAATATTTAGATTTATGGTATATGACCAATGTTTGTACTGTTGTCCTGGGCCCCTCAAATGTTTGAGGCAGGCCTGTGCTTGAGGCAGGTATATATTTTGTAATGCTTTATGTATCAAAGGAAATATTTACCAGTGTACCATCCATGAGAACGTCAAACATATCAAATTACCTAACTATGCACAAAATCAAAACCATTGATTGTACTCTAATTAGCAGTAAAGTGCATCAATATCAATTGACTACTAAAGATATTTATGAAGAAAATTAATTCTATTTTCCTTAGGAAAACTAAATTTCACATGTGTGGCTCAGTTCACTTTTCTCTCTTTAGGATTATATTTTTCCCATGTGGTTGGGTCCATTCTAAGTCCTCTATAGAAAGACCCAATCTGGAAAAAAAATGTTAGAGGACAAAGGTATTTTTATTTGCTTGTTTTACTCTCCTCCCATTTGTTCCTTGCCCATTGCAAGACCTGAAATATCCTGTGCTGCTCTGACATCTTTGAGGGACACAGGGCCCCAAGGCCTAGCCATGAGTTCTCCTGCTTTTGCCAGATATGTCCCCCATCCAGAGGGAAAGGCTTCCCAACTGCTGGTTCCCCTATCAGCTAGAATGGCTGCACCCTGCCCGGTCCCTGACCTAACAGGTTTTACCTCCCTGCCAGCCCACAAAATTATTCAAACAAGGCAATCACATCCTTCTGCGGGGAACCAAGGATCATCCTACTCTCTGGTCACTACAAAACCTGCCTCCCACAGTCTCTGCTGGCTCACTCTGCTTCCAAGTGCACAGTCTCTGCTGGCTCACTCTGCTTCCAAGTGCTTTCTGTGTGGCTTGCCATGGTGTGTGGTGTCCTCGTCTGCTGGGCTGTGAGTAACATGACTAATAAACTACTGCCAATCTCATCTGTTCTATGTTGGGTGTCGAGTGATCAGCCATCTCATACTCTTTAGGGCAGGGATCCCTCCTCACCAATAGGGTGAATAGGAGGTGCTCAGCATACCATTTCCCCTCTCTCCCAAAGTGTTATATTTGTGGTGCCCATCCCCTTTTAAATAGTCTTGTTATATTTGGAGAAATTCACACCTCTTAAGTTCTGCCTTCCTTTATTAAAAGTTAGAATTAAAACTTCCAGCCTCCTTATCAGTTCTCCTATACATTGAACTAGAAATTCTAGGCAGTACACTAAGGTAAGAGAAAGAAAGGCATACAGATTGTAAAGGGAGAAATAAAACTGTCTATATTCCAAGATGACATGATAATCCATGTTGAAAATCCTATGGAACTGTCAAAAAAGCTATGAAAACTATAAGTGATACAAGGTCAATATACAAAAGCCAATTGTATTTCTATATACTAGCAACGAACAATTGGAAATTGAAATTAACATAAAAATAAGATTATTTACCAATGGATTGGAATTAATGGTTCAGAAATAGACCCTCACATCTATGCTCAAGTGATTTTTGACAAGCCTGTCAAACCCACCCAGCTGGGTAAAAACAGTCTATTCAGCAAATGGTGCTAGGAGAACAGGATATGCATAGCCAAAAGAAAGAAAGAGGACCCCTATCTCATACAAAAATTAACTCAAAATGGATCAAAAATCTAAATATAAAAGCTAAACCCATAAAGCTTCTAGAAGAAAATATAGGAAAACATCTTCAAGACCTGGTGGTAGGTGGTGCATTCTTAAACCTTGCACCGAAGGCATGAGCAATGAAAGAAAATATGGGTAAATGGGACTTCCTCAAACACTTTTGTGATTCAAAGGGCTTTGTCAAGAAGGTAAAAGGCAGCCAACTCAACGGGAGAAAATATTTGGTAACCGCATATCCAATAAGGTTTGATTTCCATTCTATGTAAAGAGATCATACAACTCAACAATAAAAGAGCAAGCATTCCAATTAAAAAATTGACAAAAGACTTAAATGGACATTTCTTCAAAGAGGAAGTGCAGGTGGCCAAAAAGCACATGAAAAAATGTTCCACATCAATGGTTGTTAGGAAAATGCAAATCAAGACAATGAGATCCCATCTCACACTGCATAAAATGGCCATTATTAAAACAAACAAACAAACAAACAAACAAACAGAAAACAGTAAGTGCTGGTGAGGATGTGGAGAAACAGGAACACACCTTTACTGTTGGTAGGATTGGAAAATGCTGCAGTATCTGTGGAGGACAGTTTGGCAGTTCCTCACGAATCTAAATATAGAACTGCCAGATGATCCAGCAATTCCTCTACTAGGAATATATCCAGAAGAACTGAGAGCAGAGACACGAACAGACATCCGCACACCGATGTTCATGGTGGTGTTATTCACAAGTGCCAAAAGATGGAAACAACAACCCAAGTGTCCATCAACCAATGAATGGATAAACAAAATGTGGTATGTATATATGATGGAATACTATGCTGCAGTAAGAAGAAATGAAATTGGGATATATATGATAACAGGGATGAATCTTGAAGACATTATTCTAAGTGAAATAAACCAGACATAAAAGGTCACATATTGAATGGTCTCACTAATATGAACTAAATACAAAGAAAACCTGTGGAGTTAAAACCTAGAAATAGGGTTATTAGGAGATAAGAGAATGGCTGTGAAGGACTACTGGTGCTTAATGTATGTAGAAGTTTTGATGAACTTGACTGTAAACCTATGGACTATAGTTAACAGCAATACTGTAATATTCTTGTACCAATGGCAAGATGTATTGTTAATAATAGGGGGTATTGAAAAATACGCCAAATGTACGCTATGGACCATAGTTAGTGGTAACAGTCTGATGATATTATCTCATAATCTGTAACAAATGTTCCACAATGGAGTGGTGTGTTGGTGAATGGTTCTTGTATGGGAATTCTACACAAGCACATGATTGTTTTGTAAGTTCACAACTTCTGTAATAAAAATATATTTTAAAAATTACAAAAAGCCAAGGTCATTTATAATAGCATAAAACTATTAAGTATGTAGGAATAAATTGATAAATGACATGTACACTGAAAACTATAAAACATTGTTGAGAGAAACTAAAGAAAGTCTAAGTCAATAGAGAGATATATTGTATTCATGGGTTCGAAGACTCAATATTATTAAGATTCCATTTCTCCTCAGGTTGATCAATAGATTTAATGCATTTCCAATCAATACTCCAACGGCTTTTGGACAAATTCAAAGCTGATTCTAATAAAACAAAAATTAAGAAAAAAAAAAAAAAAAAACAAAAGCCACTGAAAAAGAACAAAGTTGGAAGACTGACACTACCTGATTTCAAGACCTATAAAGCTACAGTAATCAAGGCAGTATGGTTTTGGGATAAATATAGAAATATGGTTCAATGGAACAGAATAGAGAGTTCACAAATAGATCCTCAGAAGTTTGCTCAAATGAATTTTGAAAAGCATGCCAAAGAAATTCAATGCAGAAAGGATCATCTTTTCAACAAATGTTGTTGGAACAATTGGATAGTCCTATGCAAAAAAATGAGCCTTCATCCTGGTCTCACATGATACACAAAATGAACACAAAATGGATCATACACCTAAATGTAAGAGCTAGAACTATAACACTTCTAGATGAAAACATAGGAGAAAATATTAGTGACCTTAGGTTTGGCAAAGATTTCTTAAATACTACCCCAAAAACACAAAGTACAAAAGAAAAATATCATTAAGTTGAACCTAATCTAAATCAAGACATTTACATGTTGAAAGACAATGCTAGGAAAAAGAAAAGGCAAGCCACAGAATGGAAGAAAATATTTGCAAAATATTTACCTGGCAAAGGACTTGAATCTAGACTATATAAAGTTGTGATAGCACAACTTAATTACATGAAGATAACTCAATTACAAGTGAGCAAAGGATATGAACAGACATTTCATGAAAGAAGATATACAGATAGCAATTAAACACACGAAAAGATAATCACATCATTTGTCATTAGGGAAATGCAAATTAAAACTACAATGAAATACTATTAAATACTCACTAAAATGGCTAAAATTAATAAAATTGACCATATCAGATGTTGATGAAAACGTAGAGTTACTGCAACTCTCATAGACTGCTGTTGGGAATGTAAGGTGGTGTAGATGTTTTGGAACACATTTGGCAACTTATTAAAAAAGTTAAATATTCACCTTACCGTATAACCTAGCCATTCCATTTCTAGATATTTACCCAGGAGAAATGAAGGCACATGTCAGTCCAAAGACTTACACATGGATATTCATAGCAACTTTATTTGTAATAGCCCCAAACTGGAAACAACCCAAATATCTACCAAAGGTAAGTGGATAAATGTAATGTGGTATATCCACATAATGGAATATTATTCAGAAATAAGAAGGAATGAACTATTGATACATGCAACCATATGGATAAATCTCAGTTATGCTGAGTAAAATAAACCAGACCAAAAAAGAGAGAATACATCATATGCTAGACGATTATTGTTCAAAAAAAATGGCGATGTCTGTAATAATAATACTAACGTATCTTGAGACCTTACTGCATACCAAATGCTTTCCATGTTTGATCTCCATTAATTGCCACCTATGCTTTCCATATTTGATCTCCATTAATTGCCTCAGTTTATAGATGAAGAATTGAGATTTTCTGAGGTGAGGCAACTTCCCCAGACAGTAGGGCTGAGATTAGAATGCAGGCAGTGTGATTCCAGAGTCTGTGCTCCTTACTCTGCTCTCTTCTGCCTCAACACATACTTAGAGAAATTCTGAAGAGGATGAAAACCTAGGAAACCAATGAAGAAAGAAAGCTCTTCTGGTGGAGGTAGTGGTAGAGTGAAATGGGCTAAAGCCAGACAGCAGAAGTAAGGAAGGACAGGAGGCTGACCTGCCAGTCTATTCACAAGAACTGAGAATTGATGCAAAATTGTTAACCATTCATTTAATTTAGAGAGAGCACTGACAAATTCCTTCACTCTACAGAAGAAATCAAGGACATTGGGACCAAAATGGATTATTTTCCTGAGACTCTCTCAGTTCAGCCCTTTCATGTCTTTTTAAAAAAATACCATTTCTTTTACTTCTCATTATCTTTAATCATCGGGCTTCATTTTACAAGTAGAGAAGCCCAGGCCTGGCTTCTTTTGCTTAAACTTTCCCTGACTTATATTTGCCCCTGGGAGTCTTGGCATTCAGACAAGGTGACTCGAACCTGGAAGCAAAGAAGCTCCACCTTCCCCCTCATTAAAATAGAGGGCAGTTTCTACTCAGAGGGCTGGTGGTAGATGTTGTGTGGGCAAAATACACAGCTTCCAAATGTTCTTGTAAATATTCATAAAAACATATCAGTGTTGCTAAACCCACAGTAAACAAAAATCATCTATTCCCCTAAACCTTGCTGTTAATCCTTTTGTCCACCTTGAATTCTTTCCCACAATTACTTCTCCCATCTTTGTGTTTTTGAATAACTGCCATCCATCCACCCTAGTCTTTGCCCTTCATGTAAGTTTGTGGTACCCTTTTCTATGCAGTGGCCCTCTGCCACCAGCTAGGGATGTGAATGCCACACACCATCCTAGGGATGCTACTTCTTTTTCTCATCTCAGTGCTTTGCTCTTGGGGAACACAATTACTCTGCCCAGGAACTGATGGGGATTTCTGAGCAACCTGGCACATCTGAAACATTTTTCTGACTCATTGAGCTGGCATATAATGCTAGATCAGCACTGGCCCCGTTCCACGCAGCCTGTCACCAACAGTGGGTGTTGTTGTAAGCACTAGTTTTGATTGTGGCAAGATGGGCTCTGTGACTCTCCTCTTGTTCTGTTGAGTTCAGAAAAGGCATCTGGTCTCCATTCACATTAGATTTGACAAGAGTCCAAAACCTAAATGAATGTTGCTAATAAAGAACTGTAAGGAAAAAACATGTTGAGAACTACTGAGTGTATTCAACACATATCAAGCTTTGAAGCAAGGGAAGGGGGAGGAGAGCGGGTGCACTGGAGTAGGAGCACTGATTTCAGGGCAAGAGCCCAGGGCTCTGTTTCTGGCTCTGTCCATGAACTATGCTTCAGTTTGCCTTCTTTAAAAGCAGAGTGCTCAGAGACTGCTTTAGGATCCAGAGGAGACTCCATGTGAACATGCATATGTTTAACTCTTCTGTTGGTCAACTAAATTTCAAATGAGCTAATGTTAATTGAGCAACTACTCAATGTCTAGGTCAATGGCAGTCAAGAGGGTAGCTTTAGCCCCTGCATAATCTCCACCAGTTCTTCCCCTCCAAATTCATTCGTCTGGTTAATTGCCATGTTCTCAACCTTTTATACAGTACCTATGTGCAAATAAAGTCCAAGCACCTCTCCCCTTTATCTTTCAGGCATATCTCTTGCATTTCAAAATCCATCTTCCTGTCTAATTTCCAGAGGATCCAACAAGCAGATCAGGAGAGTTTAATTTTAAATCAAATTGATCAGACTAGGCTAAAAAATGTTAAGGCATGTGAAACTAAATTAAACTAAAATGTCAGTGAAGCCCTCCATTGAACAATTATTATTTTCAGGGAATGCTCTAAGATGAACTATCTGTAAAATATATGTTAGGGTAACTAAGGGAGGAAACTTTTTAAAGAATACCTTACATTTCAGAATAATTACATTTTACAATTAAAATTATTCTTTCAGGTAATCTTTAGCTAAAATAAAATAAAATGATCTATATCATCTTAGATTACTGTGATAAAATCACATTTTTAATATGAAAAATTGTCTCCATGTTATCTAATATAGAGGGGATAAATTGTACTCATAAAAGGTGGTATCACACAAATAAGAAGCAAACAGTCTACTGGATATTTTATCTGCATTGTCCAGAGAAAATTCCTACTGCCTGAATTTTTGCAGAAATATTACCACACAGGGTGTCTGTATTAAGATTGTTATAGTTGTGAACCATGATTGTAAGACCTTGACCTGCCCAGACTGGGAAAAGTGAATAAACTAAGAATATCTAATATTGTTCTTGGTGGATTATTTTTTGGTAATAGCTGTGTTTAAAGCTTGTCTGATCCTCCAGGAAAACACTGGGTTGAGAATTCAGACTGCAATAAACAACTGGTATACAGTATTGGTTGTGCATCTAATAAATTAATAGTCTATTATTTGGGGGGAGGTAGAAAGCTGTCCTTTTTGAAGATGGAAATATATATGCTTGGGTCTAGCTATGAATGACCACATCAGAACAATCAAAGATTGGAATCAGCATTCAGGGCAGTCCTCAAATAGCTCTGGAGGAAAAATGTCTTAGTAGAGAAGTTGGTGCAGTATACCTATTGACTTTAAGGCAGGAATAACGACGAGTTCAATTGCACATGTGTTAAGTTAGACATGTTGGTGAGAAATCAAGCATCAAAAACCTGTAAGTGGGCTAGAAAGGTAGAATTATAGGGTTGAGGGAGAAGATTTGGGATTCAGCTGCTAAAATTATGAGGGTCAAGCTCCTAGTGAAGTGAGTGTACATGGGACAGAGCAGGGATCCAAGGACCTGCAGTTTGTGGGACCTTCATGGCCAGAAGTCAGGGTGGGCAGTTGACAGGAATGTGGAAGTAAGTCAAGGAGAATGGAAACTGAGGAATGAATCTCATATTTGGATTAGAGCAGATTATTCATTTAGTCATTTGGTCTTTAAACCAATGCTGATTTGTACCTGACCCTGGTGTTAGAAGTTGGAAATACAAAGACGAAAGGCGTGTTTCCTACTCCTTAAGGCTGGAACAGAAAACCAACAATATTATATAATATAAGATGATAATTGCTATTATTATGGAGGTACTAAAAAATTGCATGGGATCTTTTGGGGAGTCTTTCCCAACTCTTAACTTCCCTTCCAGCTACCAAATCCCCTCTCTCTATCTTAGCCAAATAGCTTCATTTCCTGGTCCCATTTCTTTACCTCTCACTCACTCTCCAGTTCATTCCACGATTGTTTTTACCTCCACTACTCCCCCAAAACTGCTTTCATCAATCTTCCTGGATAAATTCCAATATAATCTTCAGTTCTCATTTTCTTGACCTCTTGGCAGAATTCACTACTCTTTCTTGATCATTCCTTTCTTCTCAAAATACTTTCTTCCCTTGGCTTCCAAAGCAGCACATCCTCTCTCACCTTATTGGTTAGCTCTTTGAAGACCTTTCTTCTTCTACCCATACCTTAAATATTGGAGCTTCCCAGAGCTCTCTCTTCTTATTGCCTGCACCCAAATTAATTCCTCATAATATTCATCACACCATTTCATTGTCTTTCCTGCAATTATAAGCTATGTGAGACAGGGACTATGTCACCAATGCATTTCCAGGGCCTACCTCAGTATAAAACATGAATTCTATGCTTAATAAATATTTGTTGAGGGAATGAATGGTTGAATGAGTCTGAGAATCCTTTACAGAAAGGTCCTATTGGAGTTGAGGCTTAGAAGATGAATAAGGGTAACAAGAAAGAAAAGTTAGAGATTTTTTCATATGATAGGCAATTGGGAGGTATTTGTGGATTTTGAGCAAATGAGTGATATACTAAGATTTGAAGGTCAGATCACTCCAGTGGCAGTGTTGAAGGCTAGATTGGAAAAGGGGATATAGAGCAGCTAATACCGCAATAGTCTTCGTGAGTGGGGCAATGACTATAGGGCTGAAGGAAAAGGGAATGGTTCAAGGTGGAACCAGCAGACTTTGAAAATGGATTTGCTACAGGAGAGGAGAGAGAAAGGACTCTTGAATGCCTTGAATTCCTTCCCCGGGATAGGAAGCACAGGAGGAAAAGCAGTTTGAGAGAAAAGTTTGGTTTTGGACCCAATGAGTTTTAGTTTCTTAAGTGTTCCATCATGAGCAAAGAAGTTAGATTGTATTACAAATTCTGGGAGTTCAGGGACCATGTCAATTTAATTCCATAGTTCAACCTACATGTTGGTGATTGATAAATTCTTTTGATGGTATTGATGAAATACCACACGGTTAACCCTACATTGCCCTTCCAACAGGGGAACCCCTCCATACATAGACTGTGTGTTTATTTACTCACTACAGTGTGGCTTTATGATTAGGTTGCCCTTTAGGTGAACATCAACTATTTTTGCAGATGCTGTTTCAAAATTGATTAGTTCTCTGACCCACCCACTGAAATCATCCAACCTATTGAAGAAGCAGAATTGAATGTGGATTATAGGGTTTCAGATAACACCAAGTCCCTAGTGAAAGGTATGTTATTTCATTGCTTTGTTCTGCTTTTGGAAAAGTGTAGCTGTGTTTTCTTTTCTCCAACTGTATAGGTCACAGCAATTTTTTTTTCCACTGGGAATTACAAGCTATACAGAAGATTTCCAGAGTAGAATCACAGTCTCATGAATGCTAAATACAACTAATCAGGGACTGGAAGGTACACAGAGGGTAATTAGTGGGTTATATTTGGGTCAGTACTAAGGTCATTATGATATACTACAAGAAAGACAGACCTTTGCCTTCCTGTGGAGAAAAATGGAAATATACTTGGTTTGTACACTAATGTGCAATGTAGTATATGCACTAAAATGGATTAAAGGCATTTGTGGTAATTTCATGTGTATGTGTCTGTGTAAATAAGATGGTTTAAGGAGCAAAGTGAAACATTATATTGTACTCATAATAAGAGTATTAAACTTAGTAACCAGAAATTACATAATTTGTCCAATATGACATAGTTAATGCCAGAGCTGACAAAAAGGGATTCTCACACTTAGGTGCTTTCAGCTATTAAGGAGCCAGTCATGTGGTGGTCTTAAAAGCCTTTGTGAACAACTACAGCTGTGGCAGATTGAATTATGTACTTCAACAAACCCAGGTTCTTAATCTTAATCCTCAATTTTGTGGGTGTGAATCCATTAGTAAATAGGACTCTCTGAAGATATATTATCAGTTAAAGTGTGGACTCATCTGTGAATAGGATTTTCTAAAATCCTATTTAGATGAGGCCAAACTGAGTGCGGGTGGGCCTTAATCCCTATGACTGGAGGCCTTATTAAGAGAGGAAATTCAGAAGCAGCCAGAGGAGCCAGAAGCCTGGGAAGTCAGCAGAAACCAGACGAGTAGACCTGAGGAGAGAGAGATCGCCATGTGATGGGGGACAGAAATGCAAGCGAAGGAACCCCAAAGGTTGCGGCAAGCCATCACTAGACAGCTACAGACTTTGGGGAGAAAGCATGGTCTTGCTGATTCCTTGATTTTGGACTTATGACCATGAAACAATAAACTCTTGTTTTTGAGTGAACCCATTGTGTGGTATTTGTAATAGCAGACCTGGCAAACTAAGACAATAGCTAAGGAATTCATAATGATAGAGCATTATTATGGATCTTAGTTTCCAAGGCCTGTAGGGCCTTTTCCGGTTCCTCTGACCACTATGGATCCCAATGAGAGAAATAAATAATGTTAATCAAAATGTAAATGTAGGATAGACATTAAGAAATCATTGAAGAGAGTGAAGGTCATCAAATTGGTGAATTAACAGGGATGGATTAAAAACAAAGGCCTTAAATTTCCCATCTTTTCATACTCATAAGTTGATCTCACCTACACACATCGTTTCCACCACCATTCCTACTGGAGCAGATTTCTCCCCCATTTCTCTCCAGCTCAAATTTTCTCTCTTGAATTCCAGATCCACAGATTCAATTACCTTCTTTATCTACATCTACATCTGTCTAAATCTGGAACCATATCAATACCTTTATCTCTCTCAATGTGTTCAAAGCTTAACTCATTATCTTCAACTAAAAACCTCTGCCTCTTCTTGCTGAGGCTTCTAATAAACCAAATGTTCAGTCCTGGGTGTCATCCTCCTTTCCTCTATCCCCCTCACTGCTGATATCCAATTGGTCACTGTTAAAATGATTTGCATTCTCAATATCTATGGAAACCGTTCCTTCAATTTCATTGCCATTGTCTCATTTCAGACCTTCATGATTTTTACCCTATTTGACTCCAGCAATTTCTTAATGAGTCTCTCAACTTCTAGTCTTTTCTCATCTTCTCTCTTTGATCCATTCCTTGAATTTCTACCAGAAGGAGATTTTAAAATTACAAACCTGGCATTTAACTCTTAAAACCCTGCACTACCTCTCTTACCCTCAAAAAAATAAAAATAAAAAGACTGTTAATTTCTACTTTTCACATAAAATGGACTCTCCTAACTGCCTGTCATTTCTCACCATGTGTACATGTATTTACACTGATCCCATCTTTGTCTCCTTCTCAACTTCCTTAGCCAAGGCCAAGTGCTGGTGCACGACTGTGTCCCTTTCATCTCTGCCTCCTCAGGGCTCTCAGGCCGTCATTTTTAGCTGTTCTCTTCATCTCCCACTTCTCTACTGCTTCATTGTTTTGAACATATAACCATGTTCAAGTTTTCCTGATCTTAAACAAATAAAAATCATTCTTCCAACGCAATGAGGCCAAAATGGAACTCATCACTTCCCTACACCAACTGTGGTTAACTGCTTTTTGTCCTTCAAAACTCAGTTCAAGTTGCACTACCCTCTCCCCCACACTCTGTGCCATCATATCACCTTATGTAGATATCTATCAAACACTCCATATTATAGTTAATTATTTTCTTGTCTGTCTTCCCCATTTAGACTGTGAGCTTCTTGAGTGTAGGTACTGGTATTTTATAGCTATTACCAGGAGTCAATTAATTAATTAGGTAGTGAATATTAATCTCAAACCACAAACTCAGGTCTAGGCACCTGTCTTGTTTTTCTAAAATTTCTATTTTAAGCTCTCGTTTTGTCAGAAACTAAATCTAAGCAATTCAGGTTTCCCAGTCCCTGGAGTTCTGTTTAGATTCTTGGGTGGGGGTGGAATGGAGTAGGGGACTGAGTTAAGAAGCTCTCATACTGGTGAGGGTGTGGTGTGGATCAGTGTGGGATCCATCTGGTCTCAGCTTCCCAGGCTGGCACCCCTGAGACTCCCCATTCCTGCCTAGTCTCCATTCACTGGTCATTCAGATCTTGATCCAGACCACAAGCTATTCTGACCTGACTTTCAAATACTTCTATGTCCTCATTGGAATCATGTAAGTAGAATTTCTCTTGTTCTTGTCATCATCTCCCTCACATTCCCCCTGACCCCCTTCTCAGGAAACACCAATGTCTTAGCTTTCTGTCTTTCTCTCTCTAACTCTTTCTCTGGCTCAAGGAATCAGTTTTTTTTTTTAATTATTATATTTTTAAAGGAGCTTTAGAAACATAAATCTTACATTGAAAATATAAGGGATTCCCATATACCCCCCCTCCCCCTCCCACACTTTCCCCTGTCAACAACATCTTTCATTAGTGTGGTACATTTGTTACAATTGATGAACACATACTGAAGCATTGCTAATAAGCATAGTCTATAGTTTACATTATGGTTTACACTTTGCACTGCACAATTTTATAAGTTTTGACAAATGTATAATGGCTTTGCATCCGTCATTGCAATATCATGCAGAACAATTCCAATGTCCCCAAAATGTCCCATGTTACACATATTCTTCCCTCTTCCTCCCTAGGAATCAGTCATTTTTAGGCTTGGGTTAGGTTTGACCTTTGCTTCCAAATCTATTCGTGTATACTTTATGCTCTGAGCCTTTTAGGAATTAGGATTTTGAAGCCTCAAATTCCAGTGTGTCAGGTCTGATGTTTTCTACTGCAAGAAACAGAATACCTAACTAAAATGTAGCCTCAGTAATAAAAAGGCTTAAGGGTATCATATAACAGGAGGTTTGGAAGGAGGGGGAGATTCTTGGGTTGGTTTTTAGCATAGCAATGTCAATAGAAGATTCAGGCTCTTTCTTTTTCTCTGCTCCTCCATCCTCAGTATATTGGCCTGGTTCTCAAATGATTTCCTCACAGTCTCAAGATAGCTGCCTCATTCCCGTATCATTAGAGGAGAATATATAATACGTCATACTACATTTTTAGAATAAGAAAATAAGATATTGCAAGATAAGGAAATTAAATGATCAGACTAACTTTAATATAACAGATGACATTAGCATAAACAATGTTTCTATATTTGTCCTAAATTTGGAAGCCATGTATGAAAGATGTTTTTTAGTTGGCATACATAAAACATTTCAACAAAATGTGCATATTAATAAATTGCTATATATATGTACTGTGTGTATATATTGGTAACATAGAGTAGTCAACAAATTCCCCAAAGAAAAAATAATAAAAGTGAGTAAGAACTTGTTTAATATATAACCCTAAAGCTTAATGCATGAGAAAGTAGCTCCTATACGAAGGTTCAAATATTGCACTTTAGCTTAAATGACATTACACAGGTTTTCTAGTGCAAATTTTACCTGTACCCTCATCAACTTCCTTTATTATAAGTTCATCCTCACTTTTGCTTACTTATAAAGCATTTTAATTCCATCTTTTAAGGAGTCCTCTCTCATGGTCAACTTACACTTTACAGGCTGTCAAGCCAGCTTTATGGTCAGGTCTCATAGCAGCTAGGATTCAAAGCATCTGTTCTCTTTTCATAATCACACCAAATCCCTGGAGGCTTATATATTTTACTCCAGAAGGAGGAGATTGTTTATATCTGGCTCTCACCCTTCCTTAGTTTGCATTATAACCAGAAAATTATGCATTCTTGAGTTGGACCAGCTCATGAAATAACAAATGAGTAATGATACTTGGCTCTTGTTTCCCTTTTTTTTAATCTTTAAGGACATAATGTGTGTTATCTCAGAGAATGTCAGTTTGCTATTGCAAATTTGGCCATGTGGTTGAATCCAGCTGCCCTTTATAACTCTACTTTCTATATTTTCAAATTTCTTTCACATTCCAAACAGCATCAGTGAATGCATTTCTAAGGCCAAAATTGGGATTCCTGTTTGGATTTTTGTTGATAGCTATTCCAACCTCAGAACAAGCTTCTCTAGGCAATGACCTTTTCCTTTCCATACTCCAGAGCCTTAAAATCTGGGGCATGTGCAAACCCTTCCTGCCAAGGAGATTATCTAGCTGAGAATTAACTCTAATACATGTATTTTTTTATAAAGCTTAAAAAATGAACTCCTAATATTATTCTTTGTCAATCATTTACTTATTATTTATTAGATTTCTATAGCACTTTTTCTCCAAAGAGCTCAATGTATCTTAAACACATGTTACAATGCACTTTAAATAGGTGTTACCAAATTTGGCATTATATGTGAGAAATACTGCTAAAATTATGAATTCTAACTGCAAATTATTGAAAGAATGAAAGAAAATTTCAGCATCATTTAAAAATGATATTTTTGTAGATCTGTTAGCCCTGTCAGAACCTCTCTCTAAAAGAATTGCAGGGTTAGCTTTGAAACAGTGAATGTTACCTATAAATACTGGCACTTAACTGGTATTTGAAATGTTACGCAGTTTTCTTGTTTGCAAAGGTTCTGATGTTTCCTTTGATTTCTAGCAATACAACAGCAGCCATTTCTGTTTAAATGTCTAATGTCAGCCCCAACAGATCTTAGACGTTTATTAGGTTGGACTTTTAGGGGCTCTAAACTCTTTTGCAGTTAAGATGCTATTTGTTTTGCAGTCAGTGTTTAAGCAAGACCTGAGCACAAGGGAGTTGTCATCAAAGTGCTCCTGTCCTCTTGCCTGCAGAGGGAGGAGAGTGTGAGGGTGATGGAGGCAATTATTATGCCCTCTCTTCTCAGAAGAGGAAAATAAACACATTATAATCTTTAAGTTAGAGGTAATTCAAAAAGTCAGAGTTAGGCAATGCCTTCTAATTTAGAGACATTTTCTCTTTCTTTGCCATAAAATACCACTCCCTCCCCAAACTACAACAATAATAAAAGAAACCCCACAATCAAAGAACCAACCCCGACCCCCTCATCCTAGAAATCCCAAATTGAGGGCTTCAGTTGCATTCTGCCCTTTTCTTTTCTTTCCTCTCCTTTTCACTCAGATGGATTGCTTTCAGTTGGGCCAGTCTTCATTCCACAGGAGCTTTGAAATCATATCCCTGGATCTGTATAGAACCACAGTAGTTCAAGGTATTAGTAGCAGCCTTCCATGGTAATGCTGCCATTAGATCATTATGACTATTCTAAGGTTCTGCCTGTGAGCATGGCATGAATTTTATATTTGGAAATAAAATCCTCCCAGGATAGCACAAAGCTGCACGCCGGCCTTGCCCCTTCTCGCAGGCGGTTAGGATTGGCTGCCCTGCCTCAGTCTTGTGTTACATGGGGAATAAGTCCTGCCGTGTTTGTTTCACATAAGAACCCCTTCAATTTGTTTATAATGATCTGAATAATATTATTAGGTGAACAAAGCCGCTCAATGGTGACATTTATTAACCAGTCATATCATCTGTGTTTAAATCTCCTATTACATTTCAGGGAAATTGTGTGAACCTAACTCCAGCATAACTTTTCTTTGGGGACCATTGCTTTGTATTGAGTTTGAGTTAAAATTGAAGAACATAGAAAGCAGGTTTTATTTCCAGGAAAGCATTTCACTTAAGAGGTTTAGACTGAGCCAGATTATGTATGGAGGCCCACAGAAGGGGGGATGTTGAAACACTCTAACTTGGCCCTGGCTAGGTGTCTGCCTGAGTTAGGGAGCCTGGTCCGTTTCTGAAGAGGGGTTTGGGAACTGGAGTGAGCAGTGCAATAGAAATAGAATAGAGGTCTAATGTAATGAGTGGAAAAAACTTTGAGTATAAAAATTAAGTCTTTTTATGTGGGCTGAGAGAGTGTTGGCTGTGCTATGACCACCTCCATGCATCTCTGTGGGATTGAGTGTGCACGTGTGGGATAATACCCATTGTCTGGGAAGAAGGCTTGCAGATAGCAGCAGCAGTGACCAGGTATGCAGATGCAGGCAACCAATGGAAAAATTGGAACATCACCGAAGGATGAAGGATGATAACCTGTTTATATGAGAGCAAAGAAGACTGGCATGTGTATGATTTTTAATGTTAATTAAGTGGTGTACTTTTAAAACTTTTTATTATGGAAAATATTAAACATTACACAAAAATAGAAAGAATAGCATGATGAATCCTCATATACTCATCACTTAGCTTCAACAATCAACACACGGGCAATTTTGTTCTGTCTTTATTTCTTCCCTCCTCACTGCTGCTGTATTTTTTAAAACTTTTTATTTTGAAACATTTTCAAACTTACAGGACAGTTACAAAAATAATACAAACACCATACAGAGAACTCCAGCACACCCCTAACCCCCAGATACCCAGATATACCAATATTAATATTTTGCCACATTTGCTGTATTGTTTTGAAGCAATCCAAGACACCCTGTCTGTGCATCCATAAATACTTTTGTAGAATCTATAAAAGATAGTTTTTTAAAAATAATAATCACAATACAATTATCACACCTATAAAATTGATATTAATTCCTATATATCACCAAATAACTAATCAACATTAAAATTTCTCTGATTAGCTCATATTTTTTTGTAGTTGGTTTGTTCAAATCAGAATGTAAACAAGGTCCACACATTACATTTGGTTGTTATATTTCTTAAATCTTTTAATCTGTAAAATTTTCCCTTCCTTTTTCTTTCTTTTTTTTTTCCCCTTGAAATGTATTTGTTTACAAAAAAGGGGTCATTTTCCCTGTAGTTTCTCACATTGTGGATTGTTTTTGATTGTATCTTCTTTTATTCCTATAAAATAGTAGTTAGATTTAGAGGTTTGATACGATTCAGGTTTGATTATTTGGCAAGAATACATCATAGGTGGTGTGGTGTACTTCCATCAAGAGGCATATAATGTCTGGTTGTCTCTATCTTTTTGATGTTAGTGGCCATTGATGCTTATTGTCTAGATTCATTATTTCATTAGGGGATGGCAACATGGGGTTGCTTCATTTCTTTGCTGGGATAGGTCTGTAGAGGGAAAAGTTTCCTTAACAAATATTAGGTCTCCCTGAGACATAGTTTATACAAGAAAGTCAGGTTAAATGTTTGATTGGGTTTTTTTTTTATTTAGGTGGTTTCTGAATGTTTCTAAGCTTTGTTTCCTCTCCTATCATTATGAATGTGTGGATTTTAATGTATTTGATTAGTTTTGATCCATAAAGTTATTTATTTTTTATTTATGATGCTCAAATTGTCCCATCTTTGGCTATTGAGAGAATTTCCAAGTTGGTTCCTAAGTTTCTTTGACACAGTAGTTTTTGAGACCTTTCTTGCCTTTTGGTATAACTAGATGTCGTGGGCTCAACTTAAAGTTTTCCTATTCCAGACTTGTAACCAGCTACTTCTTCAAGGAATTTTTATTTCCTATTAGTGGTAAATAGGAATTAGGGGTTTTCATCACTTCTGGCCGCTGGAAATGGTCTATGTTTTGCACTAGGACTTGCCAATATTTTTTGCAGAACATTGAGTTTGTTCAGGTCACATCTGTTCAATGGTGGCATTTGCAATTGTATCGGGACGTTTTCTGTTGCAAGGAATGGAAAATCTGACCGCAGCTGACATGAAAAATTAGGAAACTTCTTTTCTTTTCTTTTTAATAACTGAAAAGTCCAGAGATAAGATTGGGTAATGATTGTTACCTTTTCTATATTGTCAGCTGGTGTGACAGACTAATAACAAATTACGATCACAACTGACACTATAAAATAACAACTTTATCTTTTAAACCCATGGAGTGTCGCCTAATTATTTTTTAAATCATTAAAGTGATCCATGTGTTCCCTTCTCTACCTAGTTTTCATCATTAAAATGTTTGGTATGTATAAACTCACTGTACTCTGTCTTAATCTCCCATTTCCATTTGCTTTTATGATGTATTAGCAATATCCTGAAGACCTACCACAGTGTATTGCAGAATGCTTATTGTGGTCAAGTATGCCCTTGAAAAAGTCCTGGGGAAAAAAATCCACAGTCTCAAACCCAAACCAAACCATCTGTGCTATTTGATGGGGGCGTTCCTGACTCTGAGCATTAGTCCTGGCTGAGAGTTACCACCGAGTACAATTGTTTATGCTGTGCCACAGTGTAAAGCAGACAATACCACACAATCAAAGCCTTCACACTCAAACAGACATCACACTCTGTAATTATATTTGTCTGACAGATTATTATAATTGTACATGGCAGGTAGCTTAAAGCAGCTCCATTTTACAGCCTAAATAATGTGGCATATTCTGCATACTCTAAATCAGCCTTGCAGAAAGTAAATTATGAAAGCTAAATGCACGTTGAGTGTTTTTATTTACTCTTTCAGTTAGCATCTTATGTGGTGCTAGACAGCAAAAGAGCATTACCTTATTTTGCCTGGTACTATTTCATTTAACACCTTATTGTGCAAAGTTCCCTTTTGGCTGACAACTTCTTTTATTTTAGCATACTCAGGGCAACTCCAGCAATGATTATTTGCAATGCTTTCCCCACACCCAAACTGACCAAACATCAGATTAACCTGTGTTGTTGGTATGAGGATAAAATGCATTTCTCTTTAAAAAATTGTGATTATAAGTCCAATTCTGGGGTTCCTTTCTTTAACGATTAGAATAAAACCAATTTGGAGAAATGGCCATTTGGTTGTTTGCGAAATTTAAGGACTTTCTTTCTGATAGTTTTTTGAACTAAGAGAGATGTCTTATGGTAGAATTTTCTAGTGCTCATGTCTGTTTCCTCCTTTCTTTCCAGGCACATGGGAAGATTACATTTCTCTACTTCTTTGCAGTTAGATGGGCCATGTTGACTAGGTTTTGCAATTGGCTTTGGGTGGAATGACGAATATAATCTCATGTACCAGTGATATTCTCACCAGTGTGAGACCCTTAGCACTCTCTTCCCCTGCTGGTGACCAGGGAATATGATCCAGACAGAGCAGCTAGGAGATGGCAGAGCTTCTCTCTGTGTCCCTAAATGACTGAAGCTCAGACCTCTGCTATTTGGCTTTGGATATGTGTAGTGAATGAGAAAGAAATCTTTATGGTGTTAAGCCATTGAGATTTGGATTTTAATTTCTTTCTGCAACTACTATAATTTAGCCTATTCTGACTGATATATGACTTCAATATTTGATTTACGGTGGCCACATTTTATATTAGATTTGTGTATGTTATATCAATTTGTCAGTTTCTACACTATGATTCTTCTGTTCGAAAATTATTCATGATAAAATAATAAAAGCCACCATACATTGAGTGTCTAATAAGTGCTCCACACACTTTATGGCTAAGCCTCATAAAAATTTGCCAATGAGATAACTCAGATTAAAGCACATAAGTATTTCCCAAATCCATACAGGAACACTATTCAAAACCAGTCCTATCTAGCTCCAAAATCTCTATTTGTTCCATTTCACTATACTGTCATGTGTTATTTATTCCCTGAAACAGTGAAATGGATTAAGAAGCTATGGTAAAGGTTTTATAGTTCCCAACATTTCGTAGCATTCTATTTTTTTTTATTGCCTTGATTGTTGTGTGGGGTTAAATGTTGTATAAGGCTAATATTAAAAAGCAAAGTATTAAGTCTTCAGAAGCTTTTATTCAAAGAAGAATGCGTGAAACAGGTATAAATGCATTCAAATAAAAGTTGAGACTGTTTTAAATTATTGTCATCTGTGAAATTTTGTCAGTGTATCTGCAATATTTATTGGATGTACTCTGGATTGAAGTCAGTTTCATATAGTCATATCTAGGGAACCCATTCATGACAGTTGCTGCTACTGAAGCCCTCTTCAATATTTTACTGATGACAACATTTTCCTGATTTCTCCAAGTTTCCCCACTATTGTCGTTTTTTGTTTAGAGGCTAACACTCACTGAGAAATTTTTGAAAATCCATTTATTCCTAATTCATTCACTTTGTCTATCTTAGCCCCAAATTGCTTCTGACAAAACACATCAAAATACTTATAAATTTTTTTTTCACTCTGTCTTTATGCATTTCACTTTTCCAATTGGTATCATTTGATTCGAAGCTGCTGTAAACTACCAAGTTCTTTTTTGGGGGACCCTGTGCCTGGCCACAGTTTATTAGATTGTTGTGGACCCTTGACTTAAGGGCAGTCAGTCCATAGTTGGTCAGCCACCTATGACTTTTGTCCTGGTTGGAAAAGATGAGCTGGGCCAATCAGACTCATTTCTAGGAATTAAGGATTGAGAAAGTAAAAAACTAAGCCATACTTATGGCAACTAAAGTGGCAGAATTGATCTGACTCCCTGACTGTTGTTGAGAAGCAAGTATTATAAACTTCATCATCTGGAAACTTCCTACAATGCAGGAATTACCAAAGTAAACTAGAATCAGAGAAGGGATGTTCTCATTGAGAGCAGAAAACTTTGAGATGAGCAAAAGTATTCCATGGAAGATAAAGCAATAAGTTAACATTCCGTGAAGCATCAGATCAAGTTATGAAGACAATCTCTATCCTTTGGGATTTGGGCTTTTCTATTATATTGCTAGAACCAGAAGAAATAACCTACAAAATGGACCAGGAAAGATTGTGTGAAAGACTCATATCTGTGACTTTTGGTAGAAAGTGAGCAGGCTGGTAACATATACTTGTACTGACATGTTTGTGCATTATTTTTCTTGATGGCTTGAAAATGTGACTTTGATACAATTGTGGAGATCAAATAATTTGGAGAAAAACTCTCTTACTTTGCCAGGCTCCTATGGCAAATACCACACAATGGTTTGGTTTAAACAAAAGGAATTTATTGGCACACAGTTTTGAGACTAGATGAAGTCCAAAATCAAGGTGACAGTATGGCGATACTTACTCCCCAAAGTCTGTGGTGTTCTGGTGCTGGCTGCTGGTAATCCTTGGTGTACCTTGGCTTGTATTTCTGTCTCCCATCACATGGCGATGTTCTCTTCTTTCTGGCCTCCGTGTCTTCTAGGTTCTTTTTATAAGGCCTCCAGTAATCCAGATTAAGGCTCACCCTGGTTCAATTGGCTACATCTTAATTAAAAGTAACATCTTATAAAAGATCCTATTTACAATGGGTATCTACACACAGGGACATGGATAAAGATTAAGAACACATGTTTATTGAGGGCTAAAAAAATCTGTGAATCCTGGAAATTATATACAAGTACATTTTCACATGTGTTTGATTCAGGTATCTTTGTTACTTATTTTTAAAAAATTATTCTCAGTACCACTGGAGAAGAGTACAGAATTGGCTCACACTTGATTTGACATCCCACCAAAGAAATCTTGGTGCTCAGAAGTGTGGGGTTATTGCATTGGAATGAGAATCAGAAGATCAGGGTTTCCAGGCTAAGCTCTGCCTAGAAGTTTCAGTTTGGCCTTGATAGTCATTCATTTCTTCACATATTCATTCAATTATCCATCTACCTCCAACCAGGCTGGTAGATTTGAATCTCAGCTCTGCTGCTTCCTGTGAGCCCCTAGGAATGTTGTTTAATCTTTCAATGCTTCCATTTCCTTATCTGTAATTGAGGATAACAGTACTATCCATCTCATATAGTTGTTGTGAGTATTAAATGAATAAATATTTTTAGAGCAGTACCTGACTATGCAGTGAATGTTGGGCTAGGGCAGAGACTAGGGAGAGGCACGAAATTTGTCTAGGGTGCAAAATTTAAGGAGACACTTGAAAAACCCTGAGAGTGAGTCCTTCCTTAAATTTTGCACCCTAGGTGCCTCTCTTGCCTCACCCTAGTTCTGGGTTGAGAAATTATTATTCATTCATTTAACTATATTTATTCTGAAAAGGTATAAGGGGTATTTTGATATGCACACAAAATGGGGATAATTGACATTCTTACAATATGAGATTTTTGTGAGGATCACATGAGAGAGAGATAATTCATGGAAAGAGCTTAGCACAGTGTCCAGCACACTGTAAATATTCAATAATTATGAGCTTTAAAAAAAAAGACAGTGATGGACTATATGACTTCTAAAGTCACCTCCCAACTCTAAAATCTATAACTGCAGTTAAAGTTAGCTGGTTTAAATGTTGTAATTACATATAGCTGCCTTAAATATAGGTGGTACCAATAGTTAGCAGTATGACTCTGTGGGTGTGGGATCATTATAGAGCATGGAGAGAACATGTTCTCAGTCTTTAGGGGCTCACAATCAGGCTGGAAAAAGGCAGGTGAATCAGTAAAACATATTCTCATACATATGTAACAACACTATCTATATCCAAATACACTTTCCATGGGGAAATGGCATGCTGTTGAGATGGAACTCTTTGGAAAGCTGCTTTTCCTTCCAACAAGTTGGGGAAGATTTTGAGGAGGTGGGCTTTGACTGTTCTTTGAAGTATTTACCGGGAGTGGGACATTGTTTAGTCCAGTGGAAGTTTGGGAAGGTGTTTGAATGCTAGAATGAGGGTCCCTTAGGCTCAGAGTTGAATCAGTGAAGAAGTGAGAAGGTGAAAGTAGATATATTATAAAATAAAGTGATGGGAGAAAGAAGCATGGCTTAGTGTGAGGATATGCAAGAGAGGTTTTGGATGGATTTTGATGGACAGGTCCTAAAACTTCATGAGATGGTGATGGAACCCTTAAGGACTATTAATACAGTTGCCCATTTGCCCATCTCATTTACAAGGTAAGCCTCTTATATAACTGGCATCTATTAGCTGTTATCTAAGTATCACAGAAGTAGAGAACTGCTGAAAACCCTGAAGACTAGGCTCAGCTTGGTACAGATCATCCTTCTGTCACAAGAGATTTGTTAGAATTTCTTGTTAACTAATCGATTGACACACTGAAAAAAGTCCAGATGCTACCCAAAGGTGGAGTAATATGTTTATTAAATATAAATCAAGCATTGCTTTTGATTTTGAGAAAATGTAGGAAAAACATAAGCATTTCCTGATAGTTTTGGATTTGAAGTAAAGACACAACCAGTGTGGAAGCTTAAATATTGCTGCCTCAGTGCCTGGTATAGTACAAGTTAGCCAGTAAGTGATCAATGAGAATTCGTTGAATGAATCAATCAATAAATGAGAATTGGCTTTGAATTGAGTGGAAGTAATTGTGCTGTGCTTCTTCATATTACATTTATTCTAATGCTGATGTTGCAAAAACAGATAGATATGAAATGTACACTAAAGAATTATAGAAGAAAATGCTTAATGAATTAGATGCAGTTCTTTTAATGGGTTTTATTATACACTGGAAGAAAAAAGTATGTGTGTATGTGCATGTAATATATCCTTAAAATTAAATGAGACTTCTGGGAAGATGGCAGACTAGTAAGACACGGGAATCTCTTCTCCAGAAAATTAGCTAGAGGACAGGCTGAAACAGCCCCGAAAAAGATCTTCTAGGTTTAGGACAGCAGGTGAAGGCTGCACACCACCCAGAGGAGAGAGGGACAAAAGAGGGAAATCCTGACGACAGAACCGTGATTTGGAACCAGCAGCGGCTGCTGCTACTGGCGCCCTCCCCCACACTAAAGACTCTTTAGAATTCTCTGGCCTCTGGGCCTGC
>JAQZBX010027558.1:0-28306 GCA_029593785.1 Cabassous unicinctus | reverse complement strand
GCCGGCCCACAGGCCTGACACACATTATGTTGCCATGCGGGAGTCTCATAGATCAAATCTCAATCTTGGTTTTTCATGCCCCGGATCAGAAAAGAAGTGAAGAAGCTGTAGATTTTGCCTTCAAATCAGAGGAAGGGAATACATATGTTACAACCATAGCTATTTTTGCTGAAGAGTGTGAACACAGTGCTCTGAGAACAAGTCTGGCTCCTTTCTGCAACGGATGCTACCGTGTCACTGGACCATGTTCAAAGAGGAGGAAAGGTGCTACATCTTGTAGAGCAGAAGCAAATAACAGGAGGGCAAGACAGGGTGTAAAGGATTGTGTGAATTAAAGAAAAACACATTCATCAGTAAAACTACCTAACTCTGGAAAGGATCTGTTACACTGTACCTTGAAGAGGGAATGTGTGAATGGCAATCCCCTAGAATGAAGACCACCATCCCCACTGGTGTCACGTTACACGTAGGTGGCAAACAAGACGTTCCCAACCAAATTCCTACCTGAACCTAGAGTCACTGTTCCCCTGATCCAGAAGTGACAGACACATTATTCAGCTAACATCAAATCTGCCCAAGCAGCTGCAAACCCAAGTCTGCTAAGGTTTGATGGGAGCCATTGGTTTTCAGAGCTCCCTGGACAGCCACCAGATTGGTGTTAGGTAATTCTCACCTTGACCCAATTTAAACAGGTGACCAAGAGTTAACAGGCCCTAGGATCCAAAAGGCATCATTCTTAGAAGTTGCCCACTCTACTTTTGCCCCTAACTTAAGTAAATAACAACAGAAAACTGAATCTCAATTGGGCACACAACACAGATAGTGATCGTTTATTAACTAAATTACAGCTGCTTTGAAAAAAAAACTTAACTTTTAACAATCATTTAAGGGTATACAATGATTTAATTTCTCCCGTAGATGTGAACCAGTTAATTTTCTTGTTTTCTTCTCCCCAAGAGTGAATCATCAAGGCCATGGTGCTTAAACACAAGTGTATTCCTTTCATGTCTTACTACTCTCCAAATCAGAGTCCATCATTCCACTTCAGTTACTCTGGAAAGTTGAAAAATGAACATATAATCACTACTCCACACAAACAAAAAGCCAAATTAATTAACAAGTTGATGTGTTAAAATTCTTTTGAATTGTTTCAGATATACAGTATCTAAAAATAAAGAAATATTTAACTCAGATCTGTGAAGGTCAGAGACATAAACCAGCTAAATCATTAGCCTTCTTGGGTTTGGTAACTAAAAGGCCAATACTCAATGAAAATAAAAATCAAGACAGTCTGAGAATCTCTGTTTGCTGGATTGGCTGAAGAAAACTAAGAGACATTGATTTATTAAAGCTAAGGATATTGATCCTAGAATAATAGTATATTACATTCACTTTAGAGCTACATCATTCCTTCAAAGTAAATGAAAACAAACAAACACACAAAAAACCGTGATCAGGTACAGGTCAAAGAGGAAATGGTAACTTGGTTCCTAGGAAGGTACCTTGAAACTCATTCACTGACAAGACAGACCCATGGTGAAAATCAAGCAGTTGTCAGTAGGAAGAACCCATCAGACAAACATTTAGTAAATATTAGTAGTAGTAACATTAATGGAATTTTTCAAAGGTCATCATAGAATTCACATGCTACAATACACAAATATTCAAGGCAAAACTGCCTTATAATATCTACTGGTACAGTGGTTTTTTTTTTAAAAAAAAAAGTCATGTCGTAAGGGAAATTAACAAAAGACAAAGGAAGAGGAACTTAAGGTTCTTACATTGCTTTCTGAAAATGGAGAAAAGTTTAATTTTTTCTTACAACTCTGAATGACACCACAGTAAGAAAAGAAAGAACTAAGAAATTTAAAAACCAGAACATCAGAATGCAAACATGGATAAACCATGCCACAATTCCAGGCACCAGTTCTTTTGTTAATGTCTTTTGGTTTATTCCTACTAACTACAGTATTTTTTTAGGAGTGCGATGTCTTGTATGACAAACATGCATTTTTGTAATAAAGGCTGTGACACAAATGTACAAAAGTAAGAGCATTCTGATTCCTTGTTGAACACAGGCCTAAACATTGTTTTAAAACTAATCCACTAACACATGATCAAAGTGTTTTTAATCTTATGCAAAAATTAATTGCTCTCAGGAGAATATAGCCTCCTGTGTTAAATGCTGTGCTTGCCTATAGAGGTGAGCAGTTAGGTCACAGACTTTAAAACAGTAAAATGAAAGTTGATTACTTAAAATAAAAAGCACACTATTTACATGATCATAGAATGACTGTAAAATATCAAAGGTATGAAGAAATTTTTGATAAGGTAAAACACATAGTTATTAAAATGCTAACAGAACTTAAGAATCATAGCATGTAAAGGTAAAATCCAAACGAATGTTTGTAGCACTCAATATCTCAGCTTTAAGAACTAACCAATACATATCTTGGAAATAGCCAATAAAGATCAGAAGGTACTATTAGGACAAATTTTCTTTTTAAAAAAAGAAGCAAAAGCTGGAAATATTCAACATCTTTCTCTTAATCCTCTCTTCTCAAAAGATTAGAACTCAAGTCCCCGTGGGTTAAATGTAACAAAGACACCAATACAGGCACAAAAGAAACTCTGTCAAATGATAAAGATTTCTGCCAGATTATATATGTGCCTTATAAAAAGCATCATTTTAAAGTTAAAATCATCAGACATAGAATCTGAAAAATTATTTTTTAAAAAGCAGTAATTTCTCTTTGCTGTGAGCTATATGAATAGGAAATCTGACTGGCACCCTGCAACTTTTATACTAGTTTTGCAATTTTTAGCAATGTAGATTTAAGTTTTATAAATCAAGAAATCTGGATCTTTATGATTTGACAGTATGCTTTTTATTTTAAAAAAGGCATACTTTCAAGAAGCTATTTTATTTCTTTTCCATGCCCATATTTTACATACAATCTATAATTGTAGGCACATTTTATACTTACCATCATTCATCATTCCTTTTGATTCTTTAAATGCTAAGAATTAGTAAGCCAAGCAGGCAGTTAGTAAGATTCCACAATTAGAAATCAGTTATAATAAACAAATAGGCAGTAATATCATGCCAACTACTCCACAACAAAAAAGCCAAATTAATTTTAAGGCTATCATTTCATTACAAAAGTCCTTCTGTGGATCACACCCAAAGCCATCCTCCAAAGGAAAGAGATTCTGGGAATATAGTTCTAGATTTTGGTTAAAAGAAAGTGAGAAATTTTGGTCTCACTCCATGGTGATGGCATGTATCTTTCCAAATTTATGAATCTGAAATTGAAATTCATTGGGATTATTCTCTGCTGGGGGTGTTATACTTCAAGGTGTGGTATCCTGGTCCACATACCACCGGAAGGGGGCAAACAACTTCTTGGGAGATACAGGACAGGGCATTTTTCTCAGAAGTGAGAATATTGCAGAAGCAATACTCTTAGTTCTTGATGGAATAATCAAGAAAAGAGAGGACAAGGAAAGAGAAGAGACTAGATTATTCTTAAGACATAGAGTATTCTAACTGCTTTGGGGGCCAGTTTAAATTATGATCTGGAAGTAGATCAAGAAGAATATACAAGTTTGTAATAACCACGTACCATTAAGGGGTTCCTCTACAGCTTTCTGGAAAATATTTAAAATATATACATAAAAATCCAATTGACTTCATGTCTTTTTATACTAAAATTTATATGCATTAACATTTGAACTATATAGTAGGCAGTGAATTCTACAGCATGAAACTAATATAAGGTAGTAAAGATTAAAGCCAAGCTTGCCAAGTTAGTAGCTTAATAACTGTACTATTACCTTAACAGTCCTTTTCTGTGCAGAATTTCCTACCCCCACCTTGCCTACCCCAGTTCAAGAAATCCTAACTTCTGAAAAAATGAGTAAAGGCAAACATAAATAGCAACGACAGATTAAATAATCCAGTTAAACAACAGATGGGAGCAAAACAGAATCATCTGCAAGTCTTGCAAACTGAACTTTGAAACAAGGAAAGAAAATCTGATAGGCTTTAAAGGTCCAAAAGTTGGATAATTTCTAGCAGATGGTCTTGAAAAACTGACTGTTTATAATCAATATAGCTATGGCACAAGTCTTTTTAGTACAAGCACCTGTGGTAAGACAAGCCTCCCCACTGCTACCTAGGCATGAATGGTGAGGCTTGGCAGACCAAGAAGCATATGCAATATCCACTCTCTACCACAGTCTTGCTTTCAGCATTCCACTTGGAGCAAACATACCCTTAAGCTATCATCAATCCTTAGAGGAAGCTGAATACAATATAGTCCTTTCTGGATCTTATTTCCATAGAAGACTTCTGGGACTTGTCACCATAAGTCTCTGTTTATAAAGGTTTCCCTCTATCCCCCAATTTATCTCCTCAATTTGCTCCTTGTCTTGGAATTTCCTCAGATAGCTTAGCAAGGTGTCCAAGATATAGTGAAATAGTATAGGTTAAGGAAGAAAAATGTTTATAAAAATGGGGGGAAGAGGGAGAAGATGAATCATAATGTCAGAACAGATATTTTCAGCAATATTTATTTTACAGATTATAATTTCTTAATGAAATTCAGTTAATGTAAATCTCTCCTCCTTGTTTTTAAGCCTGAAATTGCATTCTGTGTAAGCACATCAGGTGAGGGCAATATATTGGAATCAGCTTCTCTCTGATGGCAGAGGTAACAGCTATTATTTCTACATGTAAACTTTCCAGCTCTGGGTGTAAGAAGTCAGCGCAATTTTAAGGAATCATTTATTCCATCCCATTGCTACTAAAACAACTAATCATAAGCTTTAATACAGAACTGGACTATTCATGCCAACGTCATGAAATGACTTCAATATTCTCTTAATTTGGTGTTACACTAAACAGTTGTACATGGACTCAATAATTGCAACTACCAGTCCTCAGTCTACACCATCAAGGGCTCATTCCCAAATCAATCAAGAAATTTCAACTTACCCTAGGAGGTTGTATTGTCTTTTGATTGGCAGCTGATAGAATTTAAAAAATAAGAATATACATTTAATAAATGAAAGCATTATAAAGTTTAATTGTAAGATAAAATGTTCAGAGCTAAAATCAGAGATGCTAGAGACTTCACTGAAAGAGTTTCAGCTTTGAGTCTATTCAAAAATAAACAACATCCTTGATTATATGCATTGACAGAATAAAATGATGTAAATAATCCACTTACATTAAGTAATAAACATACATTCTTTCATTCATGCATGCCATCTCTCCAGCCAAATCAGCCACTTGTTAAGCTACTTGGTGAGAAAATACACTCCACAGTAGGTTCTACACCAGGAGTTCTTAACCTTTTTTGTTCCATGGACTGCTATGCCATCAGGTGAAAACCACGGATCCCTTACTAAGTCCACACTATACTGTGTATTATTTAATAAATATTACACACCCACACTAACATGTTCATACAAGAATAATGATTTTTTTTTTTAATTTTAATTCAAGCTCACGGACCCCTTGTTAAGAACCCCCGCTCTACACCCTTCCGTACTTAACCCAAAAAGAGTGTGACAGAATATGGCAACAACTGACCACTGCCTCTGCTCCACTGCCTAGAGCTCACTGCTCCACATAACGAATAAAGCTCTAGATAGCTAATAAAGCTCCAGATAGCTAACAAACTAAATCCCTCTGAATTTAAAGAATTATTCTAGGCAGTTGGTTATAGCTACTATCATGCCTTCTCTAAGTATTCCTTCTTAGCTTCCTGAGTTACCTTTTTCACTGCTTCTGAATGGATCAGTTAATGAAGATGAGGGAATATGGGAGAATGGAAGAGAGTGGAAAAAGAAAGGAAAAAGAATGACTCCAGCTGGGTAGGGAAAAAAGAGGTAACTTCTTTCCAAAAAACAAAATTGGAAGGCCCCAGAGCAACTAAAGTCAGCCCTAAATATAGAATCAAAGTCCTACATATACAAAACCAGGGACCAGCAATGCCCAGCGAATCACTCAATAGGGGTGTGATGCTGCTGGCCACAGTCCACTCCACTGCAACCTGGACTGGATGGTACAGGACTTGCAGGTGGAGGCAGCAACCCCACCCTCCTTCATAGTTCTCCATGCTTTTTATTTACTACCACTCCCCCCCACCCTACCAAGATTCTAGAGCTGACTAGAAACAGGATGGGTCCTGACCCTAGGGGAGCCAATCTTTAAGCTAGCCAGAAGCCTATAGGGCTTCCTCAAACAGGGAAAATGGCAAACCGTTGGCCTGATAAGATTCTCTCTCTCAATGGAATCTGATAAGGAGAAAGAGAAAGAGAAAGAGAAAGAGAAAGAGAAAGAGAAAGAGAAAGAGAAAGAGAAAGAGAAAGAGAAAGAGAAAGAGAAAGCAATGAACAAAAAGATAGTTGCAGATAAAAAATGAGGACATAAAGGAGATGGTGAGCTAACTGGCCAACAGGTAAGGATGAATGAATAGAAGAACTAAGTAACTATAGTTACTTAGGGCATCAACTAACTCTTGTTACTAAGAGGGTAATATGCTGACTCAGTCCTTAGAGATGCATTGGTTCTTCCAATTCCTAAACTACGTACTGGTTCCACTCTCTGTGAGGCCCAGTTACGTATTTGTTTTCATGAGATTCCTGTTTCTGTTAGTGCTGTGGCTTTAAAAATAAAGTCCCTTACTGGAGGCCACTTGAAGGAGCAGTTTGGTCCTTGCAAACAAACAAGAAGGCAACCTCTTTTTAGAGTACTATGGAGTAAAATGGGTTGGGAATACTGGAGCACCAAGTTTAGCAGTCTTCCAAATAAACCAAGCAGAATTATGAAACTTTAACATGCACAAATGACCACTTCAACTAAATCATGCCCTATACCTGTGCCCTATAAAGGAACAGAGAACTGAAGAGCTATGTAAAATCTAACTGGTTAACGTGAAGGGTCAGAGATAAGATTTTAGAGTTATATTTCTGAGCTCATAAAGTTATTATTTGAATTAGTATTAAGAACTGTCAAGTAACCCTACTCTTCTCTCAGGTCCAAGCACCATCACATTTGGCTAGCCCATTCTGAAAAAAGAGATTTATGAAGAACAGTGATTCAAAGGGATACCAGTCAGGGAGACCCACAACAACTGCCAATCTTTAGAGCTTAGCTGTGATCCCTTTAATATTACAGAACAAAAGAGTGCAGAAGCTAATTTTACCTGAGTTAATACTGTTCAACAGGGATATACATCCATGTGAGAAAAGAACGATTGTGATTTATCTGCTGCTACCACAGTCTAAAGTATTGACAGTCATAATTTTTTAACCACAAGCTGTAAGCATCCTGTCTGAGCCTGTGTATAATGCTCTCCATGTCACAGCACTTGATTTGTTCTTCTCTCTCTGAAATGCTTGACCACATGCCATAAATGCCTTGCCCAGTTTTAAAATTTCAGGAACACTTTTTCTAGTGGTACCAGATTCACTTCTCCCCAGCAATGGACAAGAAAATATCACCGAATTTTTAAATATATATACTGCATTACTCTGAGATATCTGAGATGTTGTGGAAAATATGGTTCCTAACTGCTACCAGGTTGATTTGAGCACTATTGTATGGCCCTGTGCTGAACTGATAATGGCTTTAAAAAACGAAAAAGTAGTGACCCTTATAAAGGATGGATATAAAAATACCATATACAAGTAACATGCCCAACTTGGTGAGTTTAGCTAGTTCCTTTTCATCTTTTCTAGGCTCTCATATTAGGTTATTGTTCCCAGCCCTTATCTCATATTATAAAATTAAAATGTTTCTAGGAAAAAGAAAAAAAATCCAACAGTTTAAAAATAGAGACACAAATATGAAAGTTAAAAATCCTACCCTTTAAAGTAACAATTAAGGCTACACATTTAAACTTGGAATAATTAAAATTATAAAAGTTAAAATTCTCACAGGGATGTTAACTCATTCTAAAGAGACAATTTGGAATTTTTTTTTTTAATTATCAAAGGATTTTATTCCATTTAGTTTAAGACATTCATAAGGCTCTTTTAAAAGAGGGCATCTGCGATGAGTGAAAAATATTTTGGAAACGTTTACAATTTTTGCTTCCTAATACAAATGTTCAAATTT
The DNA here is from genome assembly GCA_029593785.1 of Cabassous unicinctus. NCBI lineage: Eukaryota > Metazoa > Chordata > Mammalia > Cingulata > Chlamyphoridae > Cabassous > Cabassous unicinctus. Next base: position 20,175 of record JAQZBX010027558.1, on the reverse strand, counting down.
GCAACCTTAATGTTACATATACTCAGATGTACACATTTAGATTATATAAGAAAAACACAACCGTTTTCTAAGTCTACCGCATTCGCTAATGAACAGCTTTCCTGTACCTTTTTTCTTCTTGTCCTTCAATTGACTGAAGGTGTGCCTCTCAACTCTGGTGTCAGACAAGTTGATTTGAAAAGTTAATTGTGGGTATTCTCAAAATGTCAATAAAACTGGACTACATTCTTAACCTACACATGGTATATTAATGGGTTAAAGTATGATAAAGAAAAAAATTATTTGGGGAATTTTTCAGAATTTCGTTTAATATTAATGTTTTTAATATTGGGTTCAGAGTCTCAGTGATGTACATGATGGAGAAGGAAGGAGAGTAAGGTCCAGGGGTGGCAGCTAGATGATGCAGGTTTCCACTTGAGAGGAAACCTGCAGACTGATGGCAACTGAACTGCACTTCATCACTGTTATATGGCTACTTCAGGCCAGGCACTTGGGGGTGGGGGTGGGGGACCAGATCAGCAGTCAGCTTTAAGGACCAGACTCTGGGAAATTAGATGACTCGACAAAAATAGAATATGCCTCAACATTCATGATGCTCATTAGAGCTACCAAATGAATGCCCTTCTGTTTTAGAAGTCTTAATTGTGCACACAAAAACATAGGTAGATTTTAATTATTTTACTTGTTTACTTAAAAAGAGTCAATTAAAGAAAGGAGGACAAAGAATGGATAACAGAATCAAACTCAATAATCAGTCAATAAGGGCTGAAGTTTAGAAATAAAGTAAAATTTGAGAGTATTACGCAAGCCATGTGGGAAATTCTTTGATAACAATTTGAGTTTTACATTAATTTTTAGAAACCCAAAGTTTGTCTAAAGTAAAGAAACTATGATTTGTTTACTCCATTAATTTGAACCTTTGGTTTATTTTTACAGGCATTTAAGAATTTGCATTACTTCATAAATAAAAAAGGAAATTGTCTGAAAAAAAACAAAAAGGGAGATTGGTATATAAGCCATCTTTAGCTTAGGTAAGACAATAAACTAGTTTTAAGCACTAGTAAAAGCTTCTATTTCTATACATGTATTAAAAATAAGGATACAGTTGGTTCTCATTATTTGTGGTAATTATTTTCTACAAAGGCACAGCAAACATTGGCTTAGCAAATACTGAGCCATCACTCCTAGGGGAAATACAGAGTTCTGTTCCTGTTAGCCTCTGGCCACAACATTTTTGTCAAGTGACCAACACGTAAATTTGTTCTATGAGTGTTTCTGTTTAAAGTCACCTTATTACATATATATTGTTGATTCATTAATATTCAACTCTCGACCAATGGTACTATAACTCATGCTTGAGCGAAGCTCATCTAATACATATTTTCCCCATAAGGTACATCATAGCCTTCTTGCACTTAGGGACACTAAACAGCACTTCAGCACTATGCCCACTGTAAACAGCAAAATCACCAAGAGAAAACACAAAAATGTGAAAAATGTTGCACTAAATATACTGCAAAAAGGACACTTGTTCACGGGACAAGGACTGAAACAAGAAGGCAGCGTGTCACCTTGTTGGACACCTCAGCTACGAATATAGCTAACAGGCGACTCAGATTTTTCACTGCTTCACACATGTCCACATGACCATGAAAGTGGCCACAGGTACTGATACTGGGGTTACAAATAATGTTAGCAAGTATGTGAATTCCCAAATAGGAATCTATGAATAATGAGGATTTATTTGGCTGCATATGCAGAAACCTGTTATTTGAAATCTGCAGAATAAATATGAAGTTTGGAAACAACGAAAGCTAATTCCACACTTACAAAGAATTTATTTTAAAAGGTAGAAAACACCTAAAATTTAAAACTCAGTGTTTTTATTATATTGGTTTTAACTAAAAATGTTTTAAGTCACGTTTCAGAGGTCACTGCTGTTTAAATTAACAAAAGTGACTAATTTTGAATTTTAATACCTGTCTGCTTAGTGGAATCCAAGGCTATAAACAGTGTGAAAGAAGAGGAACTGACTAATAGGTTTCTGTGAATGAGCTCTACCTTAGAAACAAAAGGCCAATTAAAAGTGGTTTTTCTATTAATTAAAATGGATCCTCAAAGATCTCTACCCTTACTTAGCAAAAGAAATCTATGCATTCTAGGCAGGCTCAACTGACTCTGGGAGCATTGCTATCAAATATCCCCTTTGAAGTTTTCCTCTTCTCTTTTGCATTTATGTCCGCCAGCCTTCAGTAAAACTTCATTAAGAATCATTGCATGGATTTTACTCCTCTTTTGAGAATTAATATGGGAAAAGCAGTGTGAAAGAGCAGCAAACAACTTGACAAAGCCAGTTATGAGATAAGAAACCATACTATTTTTGCCATCATTAGTGGCCATTCTTAGAGAACACAGGAAAAACCATAGCTCTGGAGTACTGACCATTTTGAACAAGGCTGAGTGGAAGAAAAAAACAACTTTGTGGTGGACTGATGTAATTTAAATTTTCAGGAATTCGCAAAAATTATTTCGGGAGGAAAGCCAGTAGAGGAAGGTATTTCTTGCACTTTACATGATAGGTCTTTAGGGTCATTGTATTTTAGATATCAAAAGAAATGTAACAAATATGACTATTTTGGAGTCACAGAAGGTCTTGGGGACATTCTAGTTACACTTTGAATTTATCTGTAATATTCTATTTACCTGAGCAGTTTAATTTACATACTAATACAACAATGCCTCAAAATATGTTTCAGTTTGCTTTATATTCATGGAACTCCCTCTATGTATTATTTGATTTTATTATTAATGCTAGTTTAATCATCAAAGATTAATGCCTGGATTACTACAACGAAAGTATTTTTCATACTATGGTGTATATATTTTTTTCTTTTTCATTCTTTCTTGATTAATAAATTATTTTATTTAAAAAAGAAATCTATGTATTCTAAAACATAAAGTCATTTTTCTCTTAAAATAATTTATAATCCAGACTTTTCATTAATTCATATGGCATTTATTTTCTTTAATTAAGCCCAAATTATTCCAATTTTATTATTTAGAAAATACAGTAGCATTCATTTTACTTTTTCATTTTTGGAGTTATCAATACATTTCTTTGGTCACAAGCTATAAGAACCAACCAAAACCATTTTCCAAACTATATATTTTAAATTCTAGGCACAGGTCAACAAAAATAAACTTTAACTTACCCACAAATTTCATATAAACTAGTCCAAGTAATTCTGCTAGAGCTATGATACCCAAACCTGTTATCAGAAGAGGACCCTGCGTGGGGGCACACTCTGTAGAAACAAATGAAATTTTATATCAGAAATTCACATGAAAAAACTGAACATTTTAAAAGAACTCACAATAAAAGTGATAGTATCAAGTTGGTAAAGAGAGTAATCATTTTTCTCATTATCAAGAAACAAAAATTATCTCTGTATTTTCATTACTATTAACTGAGTTAGTGAAACAACTACAAATTATTATGAGAAAAAAGCCCTTGTTTTTATAACACATATATTATCATATCAAAACAAATGGAAAATAGTTTGCAAAGCCTAAGGTCCCTGTTTTTGGTGTCAACTGGAGTCTGGTTATTTTAAAATTTCTCCCACAAATATAAAGGTAGCAATTTGGCTGCTAAAGCAACCAGGCTACAAGCCATATACAGCCAATATTCTAGTAGCAATGTGGAAAGCACTATTCTCAATGGGGAAAAGATGGAGTTAAAAAAGCAAAGCTCTATCCAAGCAAAATCCCTGGTAAGCAAAATAGGGACTAAAGAAGAATGTGACACTTGCCTGAGATACATAGGCTTAGTCCAACCACAGCAAGTATATAACCCAGCACCTGAATAATCAATATGGCAATGGTGAAGGAGGACATCCCAAATGCTGAAGGAGGAAAAGGATATAACAGAAGGACGTGAACAATATTTAAGAAGCAATCACTCCTACTTGCATTTTGTTAAATTGAGAATATCCAATGACCAAAGCATGACCTTAGAATTTCTTGTCAAATGGTAGACGCTTTTTTCAGTGATCCAAACCTTCCACACAAGTAGACAGCTCCAGATTCACACTCATTCAGCAGTATTTTGTTTTCATGGTCAGCCAGCTGGACTGGCAGTTTTTACCCCAAATCTTCTTAGAACAATGCTGCTTTTACCAGTTGTATATTTTACAATGTGGCTATTGCACATGGCTTCTCCACATGCATACACAATTGCTCTGGTGGAGAGAAGCACTATGCAAACATGTCACTGTAAACATAATAATGTCTAGTAGATCTGTGATCCTACAACAAATTAACCATTTTCCAACGTGTAGAAATGCTCTGAGACCAACAAATTAATATGCAATTAGAAAAAACAGACTCTTCAATAATAACAAAAATATGTTTGTTATTAATATTTACTTCCAAAATGCAGGGAAAATGATACTAATTATAGTTTGGATATCTAAAATATCTTCTTTTAAAACTACAATGTTAAAGTTTGCCAGTAACTTTAAAGAAATACATTTCCACTGTTGGTGATGTATAACCCTGTTTGTAGAACTCAACTTTTTGATGCAGAAGATTAGCAAAGGAAGAGAAATGTATGTGTTTAACATTTATTTATAACTTTAAAAAATTGAAATAGAAGATAAAAAGAGTTACTGAAAAATTATACAGCATAACTTGAAATCCACTGATTGTCATCAAATACATAGGAAAATCACTTTCTATAAAATAATTGAATGCTCTGAAAACCTAAGATAATCTTAAAATTAATCTGCATGAAGAAAATGTCACTAAGAATAGCTTGGAAAATACTTTTGTAAATACACTTTTATTGAGTTGTAAAAACAAACGTAAGAATATTTCCCACCAAAAATGCTGCTTTTTAAATGAAAAAGGTGGGGGAAATCAAAGTATAACAAATACTCACCTGTCATAAACACACAGTACTGAAGTAATATTAGAATCACAGTGGGAATTACAATTAAACCAAGCCCAGAAGAATTCTTTACTGAATATTCACCTGTTAATAAATAAAAATAATATTTAAAATGTTTTCTACATATATCTTACTCTGTGGGAAGTTAAAGTACTTAATTTTTAAAATGTATTAATCTCAATTCTGCTCTTAAAGACTGTGAAAGATAAAAAAATATGCATTGCCTGCCAAAATGTCACTCAAAATTAAGTGGCTATTTTTTTTATTATATAAGACCACAAATACAATCTCAACTTAAATCTCAACAGCCATGTCTCAACATGTCAAAATTTTAATTTGGCTCTACCTACTACAACTTCACCTAATTACAAATGAGAAACTTTGAAGTCATTTTATTACCATTCCCTTCATTTGCTGTATTCATTTTGCCCCACAGTCAAATCAGTTGTTCTTTCAAATTAACTTCTGAATTCACCTCTTTCCTCCCCATTCCCTCACTAACTCCAGTTGCAAATACAATTGCCAAATTTATGTTCCTAAAACTTTACACCTATATTGCATTCTTTTCAAGAAACCATGAAGACTTTCTACTGACTGTCACTTTGAGTACTAGCCTTTCTTTGCTTTTCTTTCCATGTGCTGTACACCCTTATTTGCCACTGCACATGCCCATACCCTAAATGCAACTGCCATTGTGAACAGACTGGTTTCCCACTCTTATTCCCATTTCCATGCCTTGGCCAATGTCTGCCTCTGTAGTGAGGTGAATAGTGGCCCCAAAGATATGTCTAGGTCTTAATCCCCAGAACCTATGAATGTGACCTTATATGGCAAAAGATATGAATAAATTAAGGATCTTGAGAGATGGTGCTTACCCTGGATTTTCTGGGTGGGTTCTAAATCCAATGACAACTGTGCTTATGAGGCAGAGGTAGAAAATTTGACACAGACACAGAGAGGAAGACACAGGGGAAGAGGAGGAGGCAACGTGACCATGGGGGCAAAGACTGGAATGATGCAACCACCAACCAAGGAATGCCTCCAGCCACCAATAACTACAAGAGGCAAAGAATCCCGGGAGTGAGCATGGCCCTGCTGACACCTTGATTTTGGACTTCTGGCCTCCAGAAAGGTGAGAGATATTGTGTTGTTTTAAGCTACCTAATTTGTTATCATTTGCACAGCAGCCCTAGGAAACTAAGACACCCTACTTTGGAATGCCCTCATTAAATCAACACTGCCCTTCTTTAGAGTATCTGTACACCTTACCTGGGATGAAAAGAATGGCTCCAACAACAGCAATTATGGTGAGTACTAGTCCAGCAAAAATTAGAAGAATGGTTTTCTCATTCGTACGATTGGATTTATATTTAAGTGCTGGAAAAAAAAACAAAAGAATACAAGATCTCAATCACAACGAATGAAGCCATTTCTCTAACTTATGAAGTGCATAGACAACATGACAATTTAGTACAATTGAATAACTTCTGAGAAGTAACTCCTTCATATCATTTCAAGTTGTCTCAAATGTTTTTCATAGTAAGTCAAGGGATAAATAGTGCAATGGCGGGATAACTAGCGATATACTGGGCTCTTTAAGTTAAAGAATAAAACTATAAACTGAGGGTTTCTCAATCTTGGCATTACTAACATCTTGGGCTAGATAAGTCTCTGTTGTGGGGGACTGTCCTGTGCTTTATAGAAATTTTAACAACATCTCTGATTTTTACAAACTAGATACCAGTTGTGACAATCAAAAATGTCTCCAGACATAAACCAAATGTATCCTGAGGAGCAAAACTGGCCCAGGGTGATAATACTGATAGACATAACCCTGAAAGAAATAAGTGGCTAACTGGCAAGATTGAGAAAAAGAGATATGCCCCACATTATATAAAATTAGTAAAACATCTGAAAAACTACATATTTTGTTTTGGAAAAGAGGATAAACTCTGGACAAATCATACCCTAGTGAAATCTTTGGGAAAAAATATTTATATTGATGCAACTAAAATAATTTAATAATTATTTAATAATAATAAACTACAAGGATACAATAAGATTCATCGTATGTATTATTGTTTCTGATGCTAGCTCTACTTGTCATTCTCCAAAAGGGTAATGGAATGGATATACCTAAAATATTATTTCTTTTACTATACATTCAGCTTCTGGGTTTTGTTTTGGTTAATATTAAAATTAATTTCTTCATGAAGACATTTTTTTAAGGTTAACCTAAAAGCAGACTGAGTAGCAGAGAGAAATAAAGCATGTGATTAAATTTTTTTCTGTGTCTGATATTCTACATGCTAGTAATCAATGGCTGACTGTCCTAAGGGAAAAAAAACAAACAGAATTTTAATGTTATAGTTAGTATTTGATTTTATTCCCCTAAAATGATAAACACATAATACATGGTAAAAACAACAAATACAATCCTGAAAGACCCTGGTATACTACTGGTACCTGAAGATTTTTAAAAACATTTACATACCCATTCTTTAGATTGTAACTTCAACCTTAATCTCTTTAGGGGGAGAAGGAAGGGTGAAGCAATTATCAAGCCTGAAACTGAGTAACTGAAATCTATCTTAATGCCAAAAAGGAGTTAAGAAACTTCATTATAGCAAGTTCCTTACATTTTTTTATTTGATCTGTTGCCTTTTTCCAACGTTGGAACTTATGTGGCTACTACTCAGTCATATCTGTGCTTTCACAGAATACGTTTTCACAGCTTTCATAGAATAACTTTTCACAGTGTTCCTATTTCCTAGGCTCAAACACTGGCTAGGATGAAATTGAGTTTATAGGTCATAAAGGACATAGAAGCTTAGGTAGAGAAAGGAACCTTCTCCAGACACACTGCACATTTTCAATTGTAATCCCATGAACACTGTTATCTAAATAGAGCTTGAAAGTTCTGCAAAAGTTGATTAAAAAAGAAGCTGTTTCAAATGTACCGCCCAATCAATCTAACAGTCATAAGCAACTCTTTCAGGTTTAATTCAATACATAAAAGAGCTACCAATATCAAGCAACAAGAATTCATGTTAGAGTACTATAGAATTTTATGCACAAATGACCGTCCAATGCCATTCTTAACAAAAATAAGAGTTTGAATCTCATAAAATTCAACCTCTTCCAGCTTTGAAGAGCTGTATGTGAAAAACAATGCTGACAATAACAGCAAAAATAAAACAACACAAAATCCTGACAGTGTTCTACCATAAAGTGGCCTATTAGAGTATACGTATACTTCACCTTGGAGGTAGCTTTAGTTGCTGTCAATTGATTCAACTACTATTTATAGTCAAGGCTGCCTTAAACTCTTCCTTAAATTAAGCAGCCATTTCTAACAAACATATTCGTGGGAACTATGTAAATAATCAGAGGCTCTGAAATAGTATCTTCAGTGAACCTTTAAAAAGAGTTTCTTTTCACCTATTTTCTTTTCTCACAATGGCCATATTTCAAGAGGTTCCACAGCAACTGTGGGGTAGGCATCCTGTTGTCTAGCCCAGGCATCAATTTTTTCAAGATACAACCAAGATGAATTTGATAAGACCATACAGTGCACACAGACGACAGTCCATGCCGATAAAAAATAAAAATCCAAGAATTCAATGACAATAGGAAATTTGGGGCATGCTCCAAGATATGATATTTAGATGGTTACTTTTTAAGTGACTAGTAAGTGAAGACAGGAAGGTTCATCAATGACATGTAATGCATATCAGATTAAGAATAAGTTATAAAGGGAGGCACCTGTTTGATTTTATTATAGTGCTTTTTCTGATAACTCCAGCAAAATAATTTTAGGATTTTTTTGGTATCTGTTAGACTGAAAATCAATTTTGTCTTCAATGAAGGATAAAGCATACCTGATAACTTTTAAAATAAAGTTTTCAAATTTTAAAATTATTTAAATTTCAATTATTATTTTAAAAATATTTAACATACTCATCAAAAAAATGAATACTGGTGCCAATACTAAACTGGTTACTTGCCAAGAGCCAACTAAAATAATTTTTTCTTTTTTTTTTTGAGGTACCAGGGGCCTGGGAATGAACCTGGAACCTTTTATGTGGGAAGCCCGTGCTTGACCACTGAGCCACACTGGCTCCCCTGAGTTAGTTTTTACATTTGTTTTTGTTTGTTGTTTGTTTCTGTTTTCCTTAGGAGACACTGGGAACTGAACCCGGGACCTCTCATGTGGGAAGCAGGCTGGAGCCACATCCGATCCTCTAAAATAATTTTATAATTAAACTTCATATACTATCTGATTTGCTTTGATGAAAAAATTCAGTTAAAATGAACACTTACTAGAAAACTTTCCAGTCTATAGGACACAGAAATAAAAGAGCTCACCCTTTCCACAGCAAATACCTTAAATATGAAAGATTAAAAGAGGAGGATGCCCAACACACTACCTCCCTAGCCTTGGTTCCAGACTTGCCCTGGTCTGTGGATGGTTTCATAATTTTAGGAAGTTGGGATATTTAAGTTTAAAAAGGGTTTAGGGTGGTAGCAACTAAATTGCTACAGAGAGTAAATACTGAGCTACAGTCTTGTTTGGTTCCTTCTACAGTAAAATCAGATTATTTAATAATATATTGTTTAATAACTGAATGTGATAATGGTGTAGACAGAACCAAGGGAAAGCACTGGGAATTTGAGATTATTAGATAAAATTCACAATAAACTCAATAATAAAGTCCTAAAATGGGGCAATCAACCAGGCAGCAGAAAGAAACCACTCTGCAATTAAAGTTGATATATGGAGAGCTGATGTGGCTCAGATGAGTGCCGGCTTCCCACATATGAGGTCCCGGGTTCAATACCTGGCCCCGGACCCCCCAACCCTCCCCCCAAAATTAAGTTGATATACAGTTAATCTGCTCTGAAGGATGATCCTTGTAATAATATTTAACCTTCCTGTATAGAATTTTCCCTGTTCAAGCTAGTTGACTGTTCTAATCTATAAAGAAATTTTCTGTCCAAATTTTTTATTTATAAAAAAATTTTAATCCTGAAAGTGTACATCAACATCCTGTGAATCTAAATTTTTATTTATCACTCTCCTTCAAGTCTGAAGAAAATGATTAATTTATTATGCTGCACAGACAGCACAGTTCCACTGATGTAACACTTGGTCTGAAGTCCTACACTCATATCAGAATTAAGAACATCCAATGTCAAAGTGGCCTGAAACCTGATTGTGTTCCTCGCTCAGGATATTTGTAGTACATCCATACTAAAATACAAAATAAACTAGGGTGTGTATATCTTATTAAAAACGTTTCATAGAGTAAAATTAACATCAAAACTTACCAAATTTCAATCATATTATGGTGTTTTATCCAATTAACTTTCAACTTCCTTGATTAATTCTGAATCAATTGCAAATAACTTCATGTAGGATCTTTTTAAAGTTTCCCCAGCACTTCAAAATGGTTACAGAATTAATATAAATTTTATTTATGTTTTTAATTTTTATTTTATATGCTTATTTTGTTTTTCTGTTTTTTTTTTTTTAATTTTTATTTTATATGTTTATTTTGTTTGTGTGTGTGTGTGTGTTTGTGTGTGTGTGTTTGAGGTACTGGGGGCCAGGGATTGAATCCAGGACGTCGTTCGTGGGAGGCCGGCATCAATCACTGAGCCACACTGGCTCCACTAAGTTGGTTTTTTCGTTTTGATTGTTGTTTGTTTTTGTTTTAAGAGGCACTGGAAACCGAACCCGGGACCTTCCATGTGGGAAGCAGGCACTCAACTATTTGAGCCACATCCGCTCTCCAGCATAACTTTCTAAATGTCAAAAGTATGCTATATATATATATTGCACTTTTCTACTAGGCTGGGCTAGTATTTTCCATGGAAAGATATCAAAACTACTGAATAAAATATACTTTTAAGTCAATAGGTACTTGATTAATTTCCCTGAAATTATCAACATCATTAGCAAAATTTTCCAGGAATTTGTATGATTTGAAGCCTTAAACTATAGTTTTAAAGTTTAATTTAAGGAGGGAAAAAAAAACCCTCATGTATTTGACTTTTTGGGTCCTTTTTTGGTCGTTCAGTGACCAAAGAGAATTTTAAACAAATTATACTTGATGTTTGCTTGCTTAATTATAATAAAAAACTATAATTTCTATTATCCAAATTTTAAAAAATTATACTCCTCAAAAAGCTATTAATTTTGAAATGTCTATGTATGTCTGTATGTAGGTACCCTTAAAATCTTCCCAAAGATTTATAATCAAGAGATTTTAATCAATGTATAAGAACCAAATTAGGTAAAGAAAAAATTATTTTGCAAAAATAAAATCACTTCCCAATAGGCTTGACAGAAATAAGCTATTCATTTTCACTTGCGTTATATTAAGACATGACTGAAATCTATGCAATGGTTTATTTCCAAGTGGCCCAGAACAGAATCCTTTGGAATGTTTTAAGATTGGCTGTAGCAAGAATTCTGACTTCCATTTGGACCCTGCTGTCCTTCACTGTTTGGAGGTGGTTTTGGTTTCGGCATCTTACTAAGAATAGATGTCATCTCTTTTCTCTCATCAAAAATTTTCCACTGCTCATATAGTTTTAAAATAACCCTGATTATTTCCACAATCTTCTCCATATCCACAGAAAGCTCAGCAAACCACTGTCTGGCATCTTTCTACTGTACCACACGGGTTACATGGTGGCAAGCGAAAGCTATCATGAAAGGAGGAAACAGCAGGCAAAGATCTGTTCTGTAGTACCGTTCACTATCCTGCTACAAGGGGAAGCAACATGTCTTCTTAGCCCATGTCCTGCACATACTGGAGCAAAGGTTTGTATTCGATTAATACACGATCAAGTAACAATCCTTTAGTTGTAAAAGACAGAATTCACATTCCAACATATGGTTCATCCTATAAGGAAATTCCTTCGAAAAGGCATATGAAAATCTAGTTTTTAATAGAGAAGCAGTGGCAGAAATCAATCTTGTATTTGAGACTACTCCAAATTCCTCTACTTTGGATGCCAAAAACACAGGTAGGAACAATTAATACATAATCTATACTTTCCAGAGAATCTCTTGAAATAGACTGTAGCCAAGGCAATAATTTGTTGTCTTAATTTAAGATTTTCACCTAATGCTTGGAAAACATTTGTAAAAAAAAATTGTAATTTCCAATATTCTTCTTCTGAGAGAAACTTTAAGTCCTTTTGGCACTCCTTCAACAGATCTTGCTTATCCAAAATCCACTGCAAATAGTAGGAGCTCTGCCAAAAGTTCCCAGCCATGGAACACAGCTTGCCCTGATAAAAAAAAATACCAGTCAGTGCAATGGCCTGTGGAGTGACATAGACCCAGCGTGGCCACTATCATGCCCCTTTATCTGATCAGCTCGACTCCACTCTGTGGCTCCATTATTTCTTTTAAAATGTGCTTTCATGCCCTAATTGCTTTCAATATAAAGCTAGTCGTCAAGATTGAACTCAAGAACTTAGTAGGAGTTCAAGCTGTTGTAATGGAGAATTTTTTCCTTGAATTTCCCAACAATGACTTCCACAGGAACATCTGACAAAATGCCTCTGAGCATAACCAAAATCCTTTCAGATTAAGCTTGACTAGGGACTAGAAAGTTAGAAAAAGAAATGAAAGATAACTAAAATGCACAAATTTGATGTGAGTTATAGGCAGTCCTCACTTTGTATGGTTCTGATATGCATGAATTTCAATTAGCACAATATATTAACTATAATTTCATAAAGGACAAACTCCACTGCTATATCTTCAGTTCACAAATCACTACATAAATAGCAGACGTACATCATGATCACATTACTTCTTTCAAAACTATCAGGGATTGGTCACTGCACATCTGTTAAGAGCAAAGTGTGTAGTTGTGTTACCTCCTTGTCACCCAGTGAGAAACTCATGTGACCTTTTAAAATGGATAATCAAAAGAGGAAAATGAGCAATACAATGAAAGAGCAAAGAAATAAAAAGTGACAACGCTGGAAGTGAAACCTAAAGAGAATGTAAAAAGAGTTATAGAAGAAGCAGATGATCATGGGAATGTTGAATGTGCCATTCAAGACATGCAGCCAGAGGAACATAGTGAAGACAAACAGCATAACTGAAGGAAGCAGCTGTGACAAGAAGAATGAAGATGTCCCAGAGGAAGTGACTCTGGTAAAAACCTTTATAGTACAGGAACTCTTGGAGATTTTTCACAACATCAGAAGTAAAAAACATAAATTGTTGCAAGCTGATACAAACTTAGGAATATGACAATTCACCAAGGCATTGAAAAGATGTTTGCTCTGTGTCCTGAGTTAAAAGAGTAATTGAAGGCAAGTGCTGCTCAAACTACTTTTTTGAAGTATGGAACAAATACTTGTTTTTTTGTAATGGAACAAAATACTTCGATTCTTAATATTTCTAATATTTTAAATTACAGTGCCTTAAATGTTAGCTTTACTATTTTTCAATTTTTACATATATATAACTAACAGGAAGACATTTTTTAATGTTTTGACAAAAATTTTAAAGGTCATGGAACAGAATTAATTTTTCCCATTTATTATTAAGATTGCTTTGTAGATTTTTAGCCTACATGGTCATTTTTATGGTCCCACAGTTCTGTGCAAAGCAAGGACTTCTACATAAAACTAAAGTTCAAAGAATGGAAAAGTAAGAATAGATTTATCTCAAAGAATTTCAGAATGTTAGCCAGTCCTTGATGTGGAATTGAACCTTAATCCTGTAGGAACTAGAAGACTTGGAGGCCAGCACTTGAAAATCATTTATCTGCCGTCTAAATGATAAAAAAGAACCTGTTATGATGTCAAAGAGTGAGGAAGAAAAACTCTGAAAATCAGCCAGTAACTTAATTGTCAATGGAGTGGGAAACTTTGAGTTGTTATAGTTTTCAGAACAGTCTGTCTGAAATACAATGCCATTAGAGAATTCTTCAGTTAAGGCTAAGAGTTTGATTTTGGTAATCTCTGAGCACTTTGGGTAAGCATAGAGATTTTTCTTAAAGTTCGTAAGTTAAAGTTAAAGACAAAGGTATTTAAGAACAGTTCCCCATAAGAGAACTTTGTCTTCAAAACATGGTCTAGGTCCTACCAAGTTCTGACTTGACTTCAGTCTCTTCAGTAGGACCAATGGCATCCGAGATACAGCTCAAGATATAGCCTGCTATAAAGAAACTTTTTTATAATCAAAGTGAGGGCAATACCTGCTGGCTTTCCTGAAAGCTTAGCGTACCCCAAGTTTTATCTTGGACCACAAAAGACTCACATGCAAAGCTAGAAACACTGCCTAGGAAATGCTGTGGAAAGAATGTTAGGTTTTCACCGACGAACAAGATAATAAAGTGAATATGAAAATAAAGAAGCCTCCTGTAATCAAGTACAGACCAAAAAAATGATAAAGAAAAGTAAAGGCTGCGAATATTCTCACTATCCTGATTCTCTGATAATCAGGGTAGGCTATCGACTGTAACTTTGGGTATCTTTGGTCAACCTTAAAAGATATAGCAAGGGGACGGATTGGCTCGGGTGGTTGGGCATCCATCTCCCGTATGGAGGGACCTGGGTTCAATCCCTGGGACCTCCCAGTAAAAATTTAAAAAAGAAAAATATAGAAGGCACGTGGGCCACCAGGCCCCATGCACGGGTGCACCATCAGGCCACTCAAACGGGTGAGCCCCCTAGGCCCCGCACGCAGGTGCGCCATCAGGCCCTGCGAGCCATGCAGCAAGATGATGATGTAACAGGAGAGTGACACAAGGGAGAGCTAAGATGAGACGTGCCGAAAAACCAGGAACTAAGGTGACGCAGGCAGTAGGACGCCTCTCTCCCACACCGGAGGTTCCGGGGATCGAATCCCAGTGAAAACAGGAGGAGAAGGAGAAGAAGAGAGGGCAGGAAATGGACACAGAGAGTTGCACAGCAATGGCCACAAAAACAGCAAAAATGGGGGTGGGGGTAAAAATGGATGGAAGTAAATAAATAAATCCTTAAAAAACTAGAAATCTGGAAAGTAAAAGTCATGGGTCTCAGATACTATTAATACCTTAGGCAACATTCTGCATCTTAAAAAAAAGCATAACCCAGCATCTAGTGGAAAACAGATGCGATCCTCAGGCTACCAACGGGAGGCCTCTTACAAACGGTACCAAAAGAAAATCAGATTGATATCCATGTCTACCCTAAATATATGCTAGAAGTATGCTTGCATACATGCCTCCTCCATTGAAATATGAGTGCTACAAAGCCAGGGGCAATATCCGATTTACTTTCAAGTCTCTAGCATTTAAGCCCAGTGCCTAGCAATCAGTAGGCACCCAGTAAACAGATAATTGTTATATAAAGCAACAAAATAGGTCAGTGTTATGCTCTATCAGTAACAGTTTCAAATACTCAGTGTACTGAGTAGCAGGTTCACCCTTTAAGAAAAGAAACTTCTCAAAATAAATTCACGATAGGGAGGCAGTATAGTAGTGTAGCATAGAGGTGGTAGCAGTAAACAGCATTGGTTCAACCCCCAATTTGTGGACAATTTGCCTAACCTTTCTATGCCTTGGTTTCTTATTTACAAAACAGGAATGATAATAATAATACCTTCCCCCCTAGAGCTCCTGGGAGAAGTAAATGTGATTTCAGATGTAAAGTGCTTTGCCACAGTGCCTGTCAAACAGAGCAAAAACTCCACAAATGTTTGGCTACTATTATCATCAACATCTTTAAATGTGAGTCTGGGCTGGGTGAACTGAGTATGTAGGTAGCCACCTCACCTGCACTTTTCCTAAAATAAGCCTACATAAATATTTCCATAAACTATTTCTTTAGGTTCATAACACCTTCCTTAAAATATGACACATAGAATAAATACAAAAAACAACATGTTTCCCACCAATCAAATCAGTAAAGATGGTCAGGATTGTGAGGTGAAAGGCAGGTAATTCCTATGCACAGTTGTAATTGATATAATGTTTCTGGAAAACATCTTGGCAGTAAGTATCAAGAGCTTTAAAATATCTCTCCCATTTCCAGTCTCATGTATCTTTAGCAGAGTTATTTTCATAGTGTCAAAAAAAAAATTGGAAACATCCTTAATATCCATCAAGATGAGAGTTAAGTAAATTATAGTACATCCATAAAAGTAGAACACAGGCAGCTATAAAAAGGTTTCTAAAGACATGGGGGGAAAATCCGTATGTACACGTATATAAGCTCTATGAGTCCAATTACGGTTTTGTTTTTAAGAAAGATAACAAAAATGTGTAGAAAAAGAAAGAGAGGTAGGAAATTTGCTAAACATATCAATAGTTTATTTTTAGGCTGTGGGACTTTACATTATTTTTGCTTTTTCTCTACCACTTCTTCTATTGTATAATGATTAAGAATTACTTTAAGTCTGAAAAAAGAACTGTAAAGCTTACTTGATAAAAATACAACTGATGGTGAATATACCAAACTAAATCAACCATATTACTCACTCTTGATCCATTCCACTAAAAATAATCACTAATGGTATGCCATGATCAACAAACTTCTATCAATCCAAATTCAACAAATCACACACTACTGTGAAATAACTTCACGATCATAAAAAGAGGCTGTTCAATGCCCGAAAGAATCACACGACTTAGCCCTTGAAGTCGGAGTTCGCCAACACTGTTAAAGGCTTTTCCTAACATCAGTGAAGACTTAATGGCTCTTGATGCTATCCCAGTCCTTTCCTTGATTTAAAAGGCTTCCTGAAAGTCTAAGAGAATTTCCAACAGAGGTCTAGACACTGTCTTAAAAGTAAGAGTTGTGAAATGTCTTGACAGTTACTACCGTGGGTCCTTTCTCACCCCTTTTCCCCTTTATACAAAAATTGAGAACATCTTTGAAATCACAAAGCATTTCCAGGGCACCATGGAATGAGAAGAACCCTTAAAATATATAATCAGCCTTCTCCCTTGAATTTTTATATATTACTGTAGATATGCATGGCTTAAACTTCTGAGTAAAAGTAAGATTCAGGAAATAAACAAGAAACCAATCCAATTTTGCTAGCTTTCACTTTTTAAAAGTTGCAGAATAAATAATATCAGCATAATTTACTCCTTGTCTTGTAATGTTCACTGGCTTTCAGTGACTGTCTATTTCATTGTGCTGTAGAAATAAATACTACAATTTAAAAATCTAAGAGTTTAGACATATGTCACCTCAGAACTTCACAAATATAGTAAATTTCCTCTACCAAATTGATATGGAAATAAGGTTGGGTATAAACATCAACCAGAATACATATTACCTATTTACCTAATAATGATAATTCTATATTGTTGATGCTAAATCTGGTGTAGCATCAAGATTTATCCTAAGAAGTTTGGCCACGTGATTATTATAAGCAAAGTGTCCTCAATGACAACTCCTTTCCCGTGGCTGCTTCCTTAGAGGTTACAGGGATGAACAGTAAGATGACAAGACAGAGTTCAAATTGGGCTTTTCCAAGGGTGAGCACAGGCACAAAGAGAAGTTCAAACTGGGAAAATAAAGAGAGGGGAACCTTAAAGCTCAAAAGGATAATGCCATATCTTAAAACACTAATGTAGGATGTGTTTATCAAATAAAACAAGGTGTGTAAATGTTCTGTAAACATTAAAGTGCTTCATGAGTTTCAGGTATTGCTATTACTGATGGCTGATTGAGAACAGACTGATCTGAATTAGCCATATTATTCAATCTTGGTTTATTTCACTATTCAGAATAGTGGTTTCATTCTGAAAATATAAAATAACAAGCTAATTAGGAAGTAAAAGTGAACTGTAACAAAGTATGGGGGTGCTATACACTTCAAAAAGTAGTCAAGCTGAACGTTCTTACTTATAACATTAACACTCTTTATAATACAACTCTTTAGTTAAGTGAAATATTTAACTAATATTGCCTCCCACAAATAACAATTTCATCACTAAAACATAAATGAAAAATAGAAATAGATACTTACACAGAATACCAAATTGTCCCCAGGACAGAAGTATAGCCAAAATTGGGAAAATAACAATGAGAATATTTTCGTTTGGAGAAAACCATGAAACTGGAGAGGAAGAAAACAAAAATCACAATTAGTATTTACTATACTCACTTTAAGTACTATTAATGAATATGCTATACCATATTTTACTGTGGAGACAGAAAATAAAAATAATTTATTAAAGCTGTGGCCTGAAGATACACAGATAAATATCTATCTTTTAAATACATATATATAAAAGTAAATTATATATATAAAAAGTAAATTATAGATAAATATAAAAGTAAATTATAGATATAATTTACTTATATAACAATATTTATTCATAAAACAAAAAGCTACAGTTACTTAAGTGTTTTTCACCACATTTTCCCTAACCCATGCTTTACTGGAAGGCAATAGTGTGATACAGTAGCTGAGAAAGGCTCTGAGGCCACAATGCCTGGGTTTGAAACACAGCTCTGACATATAAGCTGTGTGACTCTGACAATATTTTTATACCTCTCTGTTCTCCAGTGTTCTCAATTGTTACATGGGTATAACACAGTGCCTATATCTTGAAGGACTGTTTTAACGATTAACAAATATATATATGCAAAAGGCTTTAAAACAAAGCTTGGTACTTACCAAATACTCAAGAATTGTTAACTACAATTAATATTAAATAGCAGCAGTCAATTTAGCAGATTGATGGACAATACTAAAAGTACTTGTACTTGATTTTGCAATGTGTTCTTAAGTTGAATACCTGTACATGCAACATGCCAAGAACTCGCAACAATGAAATTTTCCTGTAAAGAATGACTCGGGATTCAGACAAGGAAGCTGTACTTCTGGGTATCGTCATCCCCTACTGTGACTAAGATCTAGTTGGATGTGAGCCCTGCCTTTTCTCAAATTTACCCTGGAACAAAGACATATCTGTGAATAACTAGGCTTCAGAAGGACTGTTTAGATGTAAAGTAACATGAAGGACTGTCATTAAGGGGGTCACATGTTACCTATACAGTGAAAATATATCCACACATCATATATAAAGGAAACAGTAATATTAAGAATTCAAATAAGATTTTTTGAGAACTTTTTAAAGAGTAGGTTAATTGTATCTTGTAAATCCTTAAGATCATAATTTTATCTATGAAACTTCTCTAACAATAAAGCTAAGGAAATTCAATGAAAGCATTTCAAAATCTGCCTATACAGGGGGGATTTTCTCTTTGAAGCACACTTCTGAATACTGCCCAAAGCAAGCACTGGCATGCTGCTGAAATCAACCCTATTCATTCGAATCCACCACCGCTCTCTCCAGTATTGGTGTGGGAGGAATCCCACGGGCTTTCATACTATTATCATGATAACCATGCATTTCTTTTGCTAAGTTTATAATGTTAAACTCTGGTAAAATGGTCATATTAACCTGCAGAATATAACATTATAAATTCTACCTCTAGCTTTTCAGATCTAAGTATTTTGTTCTATATATAATAGACTCACTAAGTTTGTTGTTGAATGTTAAAATAATCATGATAGTTTAGTGAATAAATGGAAAACAGTTTTTTGATGTTCCTGTGGTTGCAGATCTCTACTAAGAAATAGATGTTTTTAGATACTACAGTGAATCGATACTTGAATTTCCAACTGCATAACTGAGCATTTTCATATACCAGAGAAAAACCCCCCAAAAAACATTTCACTTCAGACTTAAATCCTACCAGGAAAAAAACTTATGAATTGTGCTTAGGTTTTCACATCTGATTAGGTGTGAAATCCCCAAAAGATTCTGTAAAAGCTCTATGACCTAATGACTATGCTTCATCAATTTATTTTTCCATACCTACTTCCTCTTATTTAGTTTTGAATGAGAAAGGTTATAAAAACTTGCAATAAAAATTGAAATGACATAGAAATATATGTCATAAAGTAAATATTCTTCAAAGTAATATAATATAAGGTATTTGTGTTTATTCCTATTCATTTACTAAATAAATTTTTAAAGCTTTAAGTTAAAGGATTTCCCACACTACTGTATAACCTGTTATTCTCAAGACTTTCTGTTAAATCTATTGGTTATCATTCCAGTTTGGTACATATACCTCATTGTTTCTTACAGATGCTCATACTCTATTTTATAGAAATGACATAATTTCTTTAACAAATCACAATTAATGGATACTTTGGTTATTTCCTGTTTTTT
>JAQZBX010027557.1:17149-28396 GCA_029593785.1 Cabassous unicinctus | reverse complement strand
AAAAAAAAAAAAAATCCTGCTGGTCAGGTGGGAGGAAGAGGGGGTGTTTGCAAGGAACCAGGTGATTTGCAGGTGCCTGATAAGCTTTAGCTCATTGAGCAATCAGAGAATCCTAGGAGAGGGCTAGTTCATCCCCTTTTAACTTTGATCGATGTCACACGCCTGGCACGCGGCAGCCACATCCATGGGCCTCCAAATCCCACGCTCCTACTGGAAACCGGGAAACCCCAGTAGATTCCAGAGCATCTGGGGAGAGGGGTGGGTGGGCAGCAAACCACAAAGGCCTCCTGTGGCCAGAGGAAGAAGTGTCACCCTCCTTCAGAAATTGAAACAACTTTCAGGAGGCCAGGCCAGGGGCTCTGGGGTCTGGGGTCCGCTGTCACGGACCCCGAGCCAGCTGCCCTCCCTGCAGGACTGAGCTCCTTTCCTTTCTGCTTCACTACTCCTGCAAAGAAAGGAACGCATGGCCACTGTCCAAGGAGGCCCATGGAGATAAGTGTCCTCGGCGACATTTCCTCTTAGGAAGAACCACCGAGGCAACTCTAAACTCATGCAAGGCAGAGAGAGGAGGAGGAGGGCACAGGGACACCCATTTGTCCTCCCTCTCACCAAAGACACCTGGTGTACAAAGTCCGACACTCCATTTCCCCCCTATGCAGGCCGACCCACGACCTTCTGATTTTACATAATGCAATTTAGCTCACAAAAGGTTTTCCAAATGCTCGGTCAATTTCTTAAAACCATGCTGATTTATCTGGTTGGGAAGACTCCAAGTGACAAAATAGCACCGTGGACATTGCCAACATGGGTCTCATTTGTAAGACACATTTTCCCCTTAATTCACGTGAATTGGATGGCACAAATGGCACTCACATGGTGCTACGGATGGCCCCAGTATTTTAAATAGCATCCTCCGCATCGGTTATAATCTGCGGTATTCCGGCAGATTTGAATATGTACAACATTTATTAACTGTAACATTAGCTCTGACATTTCAATTTAATCAGAGTTACTGCAGACAAGTAAAGTAATTCTCTTGTACTCATACATAAACAGCGTTATCTTTCCATTTGCAAAAGGTACCGTTTCTTGATCTCAGACTCTCGGGGAATACGTTCATCTCCGTGTGGGGAGGCAGAGGAGGAAAATCCAGCATTTGAAGATGAAATAATACATAAATTAGTGAGGCGGTGACGGAGAAGCAGACCTCTGGAGACCGCCAGATGCTTCAGCGTTAGTTCTCAGGAAAAGTCAAATAAACATGTTTTCCACCCGTGGAAATCCTGTTTGTTCCGGAACAGGGCAAGGAGCCCTGTGAAATGGTGACCCTTTCCAAGAAGGGCGGTAGAAGTTGACTGGAATGTTCCATGACCCCTTCCCAGGCCCTGGGGCAGCTGCGTTTAACACCCAGGGACCCCGCGTCAGGCACTGTCCTGCAAAGCACAGCAGAATCCCCACCAGTGTCATTTCAGTAGGACACGTCTGGCCAATCCACTTCAGAAATAAGCGCAGGCCATTGCCGGCCCCACATGGCCTCTGTGGAGCGGTCACAACCCCTCAGGGAGACCCGCAGAGGACGGGGGGTGGGAGCTCAGGTGAGTGAGGACCCCCGCCCCTGTAACGGCCATCAGGTGAGGGAAACACGTGGCTAACCCCTGGGCACCAAGCAGGGCCCGGCACCAAGCAGGCGGATGAATTTCCACCTTGTGTTAGGCCGTTGTCCAAAACCCTTGAAGGACACTTGGACGTCAGTCCTCGCCGTGCTGGACCCACACCAAGTTAAGCTGCTAGCTCGACTCCCAGGGAGCAGGCACCCCTGCAGCTGGAGCTAGCTCTTATTTCAGGTTTTCCTTCTGGTTAATGTCAAATAGTAGCCAGAGAACAGACCCACATCTTAAGCAAAGAAGGTAGAGGGCGGGAATTGAAAACAAAAACGAGGATCCCTTAAATTCAAAAATCTAAAACTCAAAAGCATTCTGGAGGCGAAAACTTTATGGCTCAGAAGTAGGGTCATCAGACTCTGCAGCTTAAATGCAGTGGGGATTTTTCTCTGTCCCAAAGAAGACAAAGCCAGGGGAATCCTGAAGATTCCAAGCGGATTTTTATTCCTGATATTTACTGAGGGTTTTGCTGTTCCAGGCTCTAAGCTGACCACTTGACATACCTCATTGAATCCTCAAAACAACCCCACAAAGTTGTATTGTTACAACTCACAGATGGAAGAAACTTGGTAGAGGCTTTCCCAAAAGAGGTACTAATGCTAAAAGTTCAAAAGACAGTGATGAGAAACTGAAAACTTTTCTACTACTAATTAAAGAAAAGACCTTTTGACCAACTGATAGTAAAGATTTAATTATCTTTCTATTCTCTCTGTAGAAAATTAAATTCAAACATATTGTCGTATTAAAAGAGGATCAAAGAGTATGCGGCCAGAAAAGATAGTGGGGGGAGTATTACAGAGCCGCAGTTCTGGAATTCCGGAATTTTGTAATTTTGTTGCATTTGTCAACACTTTCATCGTTGTAATTTGTTATGATTTATTTTCTCACTACACAAATATGCACTTTCTTGCCTGATTTTGTATTCCTAATTTCACATTATCTTCTGTAAAGAAAACCTCTGGAACTGCAGAAGCTACATGTCTCACAAAAGCTGGATCCACCCCTGCCGGCAAATGAAGGGCCTTCTCCACCTGGTGAGAAGATACCCATGCCGCCGCTTTCCTGTCATCAGATCCACATCTGCAATTTTCAAATCCCACCGAGGTCTAGGACTTCTTTAGGATAAGCACTGCGGGACTGGAGGAAAACCCAGGACTCAGCATCAGAAGAATCTGGCTTCTTGTGGGAAACTCTTTGTTCAATTGTAAAGGTATTATAATCACACCTTTCCCTTTTGTTTTGCCTGCGAGGAAATGGAAAGCCAAATCTGGGTGCACCGTCCGCAATTGGACAGGCTCCTATACCTCACACCTGTATGAGTTAATCTTCCCCACCCCCACCCCAGCCTTACTAATTTGCTAATCTTCATTATCTTGGCCCCAATACTATGCATTATTTTTCTTAACCATTTTTTGGTCTTGTTAGCTGCCTCAAGTTCTTGATTGGATCAGATTCATTAAAAATGCAAATAAGTTAATAGAAAAATACATACATCTCTATCTTATGAACATGGTTATTTTATAATGGGAATAAAATGTTTATATCTGAATACGTAATTAGACAAACAGGACCCCAAAATCCATTGTTTACATTTTGCTAGAGTTGTCATTCCCTGGGAAGGGAAGAGGGGGAATGCAGGGCGAGGGAGCTGGTGATGCTCGTCTCCTTTTGTGCACTTGGCAGCTGACCCAGCCTTCATCTGCCTTTATGTGTCACCTCCCTCATGAGCCCCTTGTGCCACCTGTGGCTCTCTCTTCTGCCTGGCAGACCCCATCCAGCCCTAAGGCAGGAGCACTTGCTGCAAACCAGAAAGCCACGTGGTATTAGTTGAAGCGGCAGTTTGAAGCGGCAGTTTGCAGCGGCTGTGGTTGGCGCTGCAGGGACTACAAATGCTTACCAGACACTTTGGGCCTTTACATTCCTTTTTGTAGAAGCAGCAGCCTGCTGTCCAGTGAGGCAAACCACCAAGCCTTGAGAAGGCGGGCGACAGGGTGAGAGTAGAGATGCACAGCAATCCCCAAACAGGACAGAAGCGCAATCAGCAGAGGCCTTGGCAAAGAGTCTATCACCTTCCTCAGAAATGCCGGGCTAAGATCCACTAAGGCAGGATGAAAGCTGAGCACGATTTGTCCTCAACCACAGCCTTAGAAAGTGTGGAAAATATGAATTGCTCAATAAATGGTGTTAGGACAACTGGGCGACCACCTGGAAAAATATGAAGTTGGATCCATTCCTCATACAATGCAGGCATATGCCAGGATGAAGGACAAAAGGAGCAGAGATTTTAATGTAACAAATTGAAACTACAAAATATTAGAAGAAATCATGAACAAATTATTTAAAACCTGTAATCCATAAGAGAAAAGACTGATAAATTTAGCATCATAAAAACCTTCCATGTAAAAAATAATAGGGATAATAATGATGATAAAGATAATAAGTACATTCAAAAGACTGACAATATTCGGGGGGAAATATTGGCAACACACAACACAAAGGGTGACCTGTCTGATGTACAGGACCCTCTAAAAATTAACAAGAAAGAGACAAGCCAACACCCACTTTTTAACACAGGAAAGTGGTATGAATTGCAGTTCACAGACAAGGAAAAACAAATGGCTCTAAAACATTTGAAAAGATACACAGCCTCAACAGGGTAAGAGAAATACAAATTTCAGTTGTTCCGAGTTATCATTTTTTACCAATCAGGTTGGCAAAGATCTCAAAGTTTGGGAAGGTACCATGATAACGAGGGAAACTGGCACCCCCATACCTTGTTGGTAGATGTATGGATTAGCTTAACCCCAATGTAGGACAATTTGGCAATAGCTAGCAAAATTACACACACAGAAGTACTTTTAAATGATATATTGAACTGATATATGTTCAGTATAATTCGTTCAATAGTATTTGCAATAGTAAAAGATTGGAAACAACCTAAAAATCCATCAGTGGGTATAGGCAAAATAAATCACGTTCCATTCACTCAAAGGAAAGTATTCCACCCATAAAAATGAATTAAAAAGCAAACAACAAAAACCAATAATAAGTCACCTGCAAAAAAACAAAAAAGAAAATAACAAAAATGAGATGTCCTTTCTGAAGTAATATGAAAATAACTGCAAGAATATTGGGGGAAAGAGAGGGGTTAAGGAATATATATATTCCTATTTGTATGTGGTTTAAAAATTATAGGCAAGAAATTAACAACAACAGGCATTACTTGGGCAGGGGGAAAGTGATGTGGGCGGAAAGGAGAATTTTCACTATATACTTTAATGCTTTAAAAAAATTGATCCATGTGAATGCATTACATGGTCAAACAATTTAAAAACTAAAAACAATTTAACCTGATGACTTGAAAAATAATACATGCCTGATTTCTGCACTGTCAGATAAACAAGGGAGCACCTTCTGATGGCGCTCTAGTTAGGAGCCGTCTTGGACTTTGGACTTGGAGACTGGCTTTGCCTCCGTCCACGTTCCGGGCACAAATCAGCACTCCCCATTGACCTCCTGTGCCAGTGGTGAGTCCGGAACATCTGAGGCTCTACAGGAAAGCGACAAAGGTTTATCAAGCAGCTCTTGATGCTTCAGGCCCAAGAATGGACACTTAACACATGTGATATCGAGTAAAAATCAATCCTCCAGGGAGCCCTCTCATACAGGTGAGAAAAATGAGGCCCAGGACAATTTCATGATTTCCTCAACAAAGGGCATGGAACAGAAAATTGAGAGATCCTCTGTCCTGGGGGACAGAAGAGCGACCCTGCCTGGGAGCGGACCCCCAGAGAGTGGGTCTCTCCAGGACAGTGATGGCAGCCCCAATGCAGGCTCCTAAAAGCAAAGGCTCCAGGTCTTCCGAGGGCCCAGCACCTCTCCCCAGGTACAGGAGGTCAGCCTGCAAGGCCAATGGCTCTTGGAACTGGAAGCCATAAGGAAGGCGAGGCGGGGACGAGGCTGACCACTGCCTCGTGTCACAGCCCTCAAGGTTCTGCTGTGTCACCTGAACCCCAAGTTCACTGGCCCTGCCATGGCCCACTCACTATCCAAGAATTCCAGGGACGGAGTGATGAGGAAATGCAGTCTATGGATGAGAGTCCAGCAAGAGCGGTCCCAACAGGTTGTGGTAGAAGGAGCTAAAAATTACCATCCACGTAGAAACACACAAGCTTGACGGCCTCTGTCAGTAAAGCTTGCCCTTTTCCACTTGTCTGGGAAGAGGCCCGTGTCTGCGTGGACGCCCACCTCTGCCTCCAGCACACGACCACAGCTGGGCACGTTCTCTTCTGCACGGGCACCACGCGCTCGGGCCTAATCAGTGGGCGTCTGACCAAGGAGCTGGCAGTGCTCCCAGGAGCAGCAGTGGGGAAAAGGCCAACTGTCTACTGAGACCCTGGGGTCCACCACCTGTTCTAAGCCCCTCCCTGCTCCACACGCACCTTTAGTCCAGCCACCCAGTGCCTCACTTCTCTTTGACCTACTGTGTCCACTCAACAAATCCATCCAGACCTGCCGTAAAGGTTCCCACCTTCGCCGCCACTGGAATCACCTGTGACCTCTAAAATCGCCAGTCTGGCTCCCACCCCAGACTTATGGTTTCAATGTAACCTGGGCACTGGGATTTTTAGGAGTATTCCAGGTGATTCTAATGTACCCTATTCAAGGATTGAGAACCTCTGTCTTATCACAGTCTTATTCTCCCTATCTGTCTTCATGGAGATTCTAATCTAATAAAGGAAACAATACATATTCCTAAAAGAGCAAATAACCAGCTTGACTTGTCTCTCACCCACTAAAGAAACTTCTCCATCAGCCACCCCTCCCAGGAGAAGATGACCAACTGACCCAGATGTCGGGGAATCTCCCAGTTTGAGCAATGCAAGGCTCACATGCCAGAGAAGCCCTAAGCCTTGGCAAACTGGAAAGGCTGGCCAACAAACTCAGGCTGCCATGGCACTCAGCCGCAGCAGACAGAAATTTAGCCCTCAAGAGGCACTCTAAGCGCGGGATGTGCTGAGGAGAGAATGGAGCCACCCCAGCCCCAGCGTATTCTGCACAGAGCACGCGCGGGGTGCATCTGGCGACTTTAACCCATTCTTGGGTGTCTAAGTGCCGGGTTCTGCACTGCTCACAAGGTTTGCCAGAAGATGCCATGCCCCTGCGGAATTCGAGATGGGTGACCAGAAGATGAAAGCAGGGGACGAAGGTGTGGGGCCAGGATGGAGCGGGGAATGGAGGTGAGGAGCAGGCTTTTTTTGCCATGAAGAAAGTACTTTATTGAGATGATTGAGAGTACGTGTTCCCTCCCCCAACCCTGGCCTCAGCCCCTCAGTCCAGTCTCATGGGGGGAAAGGCCCAGGCCTCAGGACTGCTCTGAGCCACCCCCCAGGAGAAGCTGGGTACTGGGGCAGGGCCTGGGGCTCAGTTCAGAGCAGAGTTCTGGGGCAACAAGGGTGATGGTGGCAGTGGCAGGGGCTGCGGGGAGCTGACCCGCCAGGGCTGGGAACGAGGTGGTGTAGCTACCAGCCAGACAGTAGAAGGGTCCTGGAACTGGGGGGCAGCCGTGAGAGCTCAGAGGAGGGCCAAGGGCATGGGCGACGAGGTGACGAGCAGGCGACTCAGGTAAGATGGGGGCCCTGGGGGTGGCGCAGATTGTGGTGGACGGCACCTGGAGGTGTTACCCCAGGGCCCGGTTGTCAGGAACTGTGTAATTATTCATGAAAAAATAAGTGTGTGCATGCCATGCTCTCCCTCTCCGCCAGTCACTGCAGGTCCTGGGGTTGCTGCAGTGAACAACGTGGAGCAGTCCCCGACCGCGGCCCTTCACCTCTAGTGCACGGAAGGGGCCCAGAAGGAGTCATTTGGGAGCAGAGGGTCAAGCCGTGCTGGCAGTTTGGATTCTAAGCTACACACAAAAGAAAACCAAGAATTCCCAGCAGAAAAGAGATCTCAGTGGCTCTTTTAGAAAGACTCCTAGACTGGAGAGAAAGTATAATGAAGGTCTTCCCAGCTGGGGCATGTCAGACATTCAGTGGGAAAAGCGTGGAGTAGAGACAAGATCCCCAAGAGAAAAGAAAACAGTGGAGGGGTGTGCAGGCGATGGGAGCATCTACGGAGTCTGAGAAGGAACCGGCTGTATCAACAAAGATGACTTCTAGAAACGTGTCCAAGTTGTCATTATTTGCGGTGAAGTAAAACATCTTCCACTCTTCCTGCGGCTCATGGAACCGAGGCATTGTTGGGAAAAGCTGGGTGAAGAGGCTCCAGCTGCTCTCACGTGGAGGAAACCAGCAGCTCTGAAGCCGGCAGGGATCGCCTTGTCTCCCTTGCCTGGGGTCCCGGCCCAGCGTGGCCTCCAGGCAAACTCGGACACGCACCACGCAGAAACGAGACTCAGTTTCCGCTCCCCTGCCCCGCTCTCCAAAGCCTGTCTCGGGAGAATGAAACACGCTCCCTCAGAGGCGCGGCTCTTCACCAGAGCTGCATCGCTGCCATTTGGCGTGACAGTCGACAGACACTTCTTGAGCGCCGACTGTGTGCCAGGCCCTGTACTGCCCGCAGTTTCCTCCCAGACGCTTCCGAAGGCCAGAGACCAAGAGAGCCATCAGCTCCTCTGCAGATCAGAAATGCAAGGCCCGCTGCTCCTCTCCTGGCCAGCCTGTGCTCTTCTCATCTAGTTAATACATGTTGAGGACCAGAAGGATTGGACAGCGGGTGACAGCATTATCTCCCCTACAAGCAGGATGTGACGGGGTTAATTGCACAGTCTACTGGAGGTCCTAACTGCCCTTCAGCTGTGTTCTCCTATCGGTTTGCCCCTGAGCAAGCAGTCGGTAAAAACTCCTAATCTCACGCAACACCTTGGCAAAGCAGCCGTGGGATGGAGATGGAGAGGGAGAAGGGACGTGGGCAGCTTCGATGGCAGTGCCATGCTCAGGGGTGGCCCTCTGCGTGGGGCGTGGCCGGCTTTGCCCACAGGGTCTGTGGGGGATGGACAGATGGCTGCAGGGGGATGGGCAGGGGTGGGATGAAAAGACCCTTCTCATTTCTGTGCTCCACTGCAGCTCAGGCAGTGCCAGGTCCAGGCCGAACGAGACAAAAGCCGCGTGGCAGCTCCCCGATGTGTCATGGCATGGGGTCTGAAGGAGGTCTCAGGCCCCCAGTGGGTGCTCTGGCCCCAGATGGACTCGGAGCCGAGGCCACAAGTAGCTGGGATTCTGGAACATGCCAGCTTCAGCTGCCACCAGGTCCCTGCAAATCCATAACCCACAGCCTGCTTGGAGGCGGCTGTGGGGAGAAGGGGAGGGGGCAGGACCAGTGAGAACTGGGGTTCCCTGGTTTTCTCAGCCGTCATGACCCCGTGAAAGCTCTGCTTCTCCCAGTTCCTGCTCGTGCTACCCTGAGCACATTACTTGACTTGCATCGGCTCAGTTTCCCCATTTGTAAAATGTGGACAATAACCCCACCTGTTGAGGCAGCCACAGGCATGGGTCCTTTGTACAAAGACCCTGGTACACGGCCGACCCAACAGATCAGACCTATCAGCGGCATTCAGCAGGAGCCAACCTGTTTAGCTCCCGGTCTGCAGCCAGACCCCAAGGTCAAATCCTCCGTCCACCCCCTCCAGGCTGGAGGACCCCAGCTAAGCCTCACCTCCCTGTGCCTCCTCTTTATAAAACAGAGGCCAAGAGGCATCAGTCCCGAGCTCGCAGCTCTGTGAGGAGGAGGAAATTAGCAGCTTTAAGGTGCTCTGAGAATTGCTGGCACCTTGTAAGTGTTCCCTTATGATTCCCAGCATGTCGAGAGAGGCTGGGTCCAGCAGGCTGGTTCCAAAGTGGGGTGAGCGAGCTGGGAAATCCAGGCAGCAGGGGAAGTGGGAGCAGCCACCTGGCAGAGGAGCTGCTGGGAGTAGACAAGCAGTCGGAGCCTCTGCCTGGCTCTGCCACCAGAAGGGGCATGGGAAGGAGATGCTCCCAGATGAAGAGCCGCCATTGGAATCTCTGCTCCCAGATCGGATG
Source organism: Cabassous unicinctus (assembly GCA_029593785.1). NCBI lineage: Eukaryota > Metazoa > Chordata > Mammalia > Cingulata > Chlamyphoridae > Cabassous > Cabassous unicinctus. Next base: position 18,714 of record JAQZBX010027557.1, on the reverse strand, counting down.
TGAAGGCAGCAGAACCCAATTTTAAAAAATCAATATCGAATCAAGGATAATTTTCCCTCTGCCAGAACGAAACAAAAGCTAATTCCCCTAGACTCCCGAGTCGTAACATCATTTGCGGAAGAGCGTTTCCTTCAAATATTGAGACATTCCTATATGCTCCCACTTTGCCACCTGAGCACTATTAGCAGCGCCAGAAATTAATCCTTCGTCCTCTGAAATCTATACTGTTATTTTTTTTAGTATCATTTCTGACAAATGAAGAAGCTTGCTTTGGTAAAATATAGCGTTACTGATTACATAAGCTGGGATATCATGGTGGTTCACCGTGCAAAAGGCAGTTCAGGTAGCTCAGGTGAGAAAACACCTGTGGGAGCTGGTGAATCATTAGCAGCTGGTTACCGGGGTACAGACGTTTCAGCCAAGTGTTAACTCATTCCACTAAGCCTCTGAGTCAAATCTGTGTGGAACAAAGCCCCCTGTATGCCCAGACCTGTGGAGGTGCTCTACGTAAAGGACCCCAGAGCATTTGCCTCCATTTTGCAGCAAAGAAGCAGACTTGTGTATAAGAAGCCAGTTCAAGGTCACCTGGCAGACCTTGATTTGAACCTGAAATCCTGACCTAGCCCTGGTAAGAGCTTATGGCCGTTGCTGGTTATTTACGAGGGCAGGATTTCTCAATAGGTTAGTGTTGATTTGACCTATATTTGTTAGACTTTTGTCTTCCTAAATGGATAAATTATAAGTTTGATTGGAGTAAGTCCAAATGAACATTCTTTTAAGAACTTCCTGTCATTCCTAAGTTGAAAAGCCAGCCAGGTCTGGGAACCCCTGTGGTTAGCACAAAACGATAATGATTATGACAATACTAATTACAAGATTTACCAATTAACCCTCAAGTCAAGAAAGTGCCCAGGCACACACACGGTGGTTTGCATCCCACCACGGCATCATGCAGAGGAAATGCTTGGTTTATTGATAATCAATATCCTTCACATCTCCACGGAATGGATAGTATCGTTTTCTACTGACAGCTTGAAAGTAGAATTTCTTCATTCAGCAAATGTTGATTGAGCACTCCAGGCCCTTTTCTAAACCTTTAGACCCAGCACGAACAAAATAGGCAAACTTCCCTGCTCTTCTCTATCTTACAGTCCGGAGTGAGGAGTCACACAAAAAGCAGAACAAATCAAAATAGTGTATTGGGTGGCTCTAAGGGAAGTTTGGGCTTGGGATTTAAGCAAAGTGGACCATGAAAACCTTGTTGAGGAGCAGATATTTGAGTAACAACCTGAATGATTTCAGGGAGTGAGTCAAGTGAATATTAGGAAGAATAGTCCAGATGAGGAGAAAGCATGTGCAAAGGCCCTGAAGTAGGCCACCAATGGTGGTGGCTGGAAGGAGGAGCAAGGACGCCAGGCAGCTGCAGTGTGGTCAGAGAGGGGGACACTAGGAGACGAAGTCAGAGAAGGTGGACTGACCAGTCACGTGGCCCTACAGGCTATTGTAGAAAAGATTCGTGTACAAGTCAGTATGTGTGTGTATATGTGTGTGTGTGGGGGGGGGGG
>JAQZBX010027557.1:0-17049 GCA_029593785.1 Cabassous unicinctus | reverse complement strand
GGGAAACATCATCAGTCACCAAACCCACCCCAGCAGAAGGTGAAGGGGGGAGCTGCCCCAGGCCAGTCCGACTGCGGCTTTGTAATCAGAAAAGACGGTCTCCTGGGGGCTCTGATGCCCAGACCCCGTGAGGCTAGGCGAGCAGCGCTCTTCGTTCTTCGCGAAGGACAAGAGGGTTCCCAGATGCTGTTTCTTAAGGAGCCCAAGTGGCCGGCAATTAAACCGACTGTCCCAGGGCTGCAGGGAGGCCGTCTGAGCACGCGTGGAGTCCCTGAGACGCAGACTGATGGAAGCACCCGTTTTATGGTATCAAGAGGAGAGGGAACACAGCTGGTCCTTGGCGCACTCAGCTCCCCCCTGAGTGGCCTTCAGCGGGGTGGGCGCCCAGCCCAGCAGCCCCAGCAAGCCCTGCAGGCCACTCTACTTGCTGCTCCAGTACAGCCTCAAGCTGCAGAGCCAGGACCTGGCCGGCACCTTCTGTGGATGCCAAGGCTGCTGCTAAGAGCTCACCCACCTGGGCCACAAGGCGCGTGGCAACACCACTGGCCCGTGCCTGCCTCAGCTCACGGGCAGGTAAATGGGCATCGGGGACTTGAGCTCCCGTTCATCCAACATGGCTAAACTTGTTTTACTCGGAGACATATAAAGCTGTTGTCACCAGACGCGGGCTTGAGCCAAAATCGAACCTCACAGAGAAGATCAACTGACCTGTGGGAAAGGCAGGCTTCACCTAGGGTCCATCCAGGAAGCCACAGGGAATATGCGGGTGACTGGCAGGTTAAAGGTCACGTGATGCCTCATAAGGGCCACGGGTCTTTTAAGAACAAGAGCATCTAATGTTCACTTTGTTTTATTCCAGCATGGGGCTGTGATGCAACTGCCCCTCCACGTCAAACTCAGTAAAACCTGCTACAGATTAGATAGATAGATAGATAGATAGATAGATAGATAGATAGATAGATAGATAGATGAAAGATAGATAATAGATAGATGATAGATGATACATACATAGATGATAGATAGATGATAGATGATAGATGATAGATAAAAGATAGATGATAGATGATAGATGATAGATACATACATAGATGATAGATAGATGATAGATAAATAGATGATAGATGATAAATAGATGGATGATAGATGATATATGATAGATGAAAGAAAGAGCTGATAGATAAATGATAGATACATACATAGATGATAGACGATAGATAGATGATAGATAGATAGATAGATAGAGATTTTATATCTATCTATATAAAAGAGTTGGTGAGCATCCAGCAAAGATAAAAACATCAATTTTAGAAAAGTGGAAATGTCAACCTTCTCTTGGAAGAATTATTGTTGGGAGTTTACTGTCTGTCCAGGAATCTCACAGTCCAGGATGTGAGAAACATTTCAGCTGTGTATTAAAGAATTTTTGACTCTCATCTCAATAGCAGGCTACAGATTTATCCATGAATTATGTACCTATTTCTAAAGAAAACACAAGCTCAGATGATATAAACCAACCAACAAGCCTATAAATGGATAGGAATACTGCAGTGGTGGAGGTCAGCGAGTAAGGACAAACCTCTAGAAGAGGATCCAGGAGCCATGGAGGACTTTGGCCAAGGATGTTTCTCCAGAAAGCAGACCCTGGGTGTGCTTGGGGAACTTTGGCCACCGCTAAGCACAAAGAGCAGGCAAGGGGCTCCCCCCAGGAATTCAGCATGGCTTGAATGGCTGCCTGCCTGGGAGTGTCGATTGCATTTACCCCAATTCTAGGACTATGTGGGGTGGGGGTAGGGGGGAGAGGTGCAGACCCCAGGGGCATCGCTTCATGGATTTAGCTCATAGGTGGCTGTGCTTAACCTGAGGAGCCAACACTTCTGGCCCTGGATTTTGTGGTTGTCCCCTTTGAGAAAGGGGTGAGGATGCCATGCAAGGAGAGACAGATGACACCTAAATTCGGCCAAAAGAGCTAACTGTGGCCAAGTGTTAGCTGACCACCAAGTTCACTTCTTTTCCCTCTGACTGCACCGCTGGATTGCTCGCCTCCAGTTTAGCGTGGCCACATGCCTGAGTTCTGCAAATTGAGATGGGCATCTCCAGGCCTTGCCCATGGAAACCTCCCGCCTCTTTACCCCTCTGCAGACAGGGTACTCTCACCCAACCTCGCTGTGGAAGCCAGCCATGCAGCTGGGGGCCCACAAAGACGAGAGGAGTAGAAATCCCCCACTGCCTACAGGTGACCAGGAGCACTGGTTTTGGGTTTACATGAATGAAAAGGAAACCAGCCTGTGCTGGAGGAGCCTTTAAATTCTGAGGCTAAATATGCAGGTACGCAGTTCCCCACACTGGTGTCTGAGCACAGCCAAGCCTTCTCGGATGCTCAGCCACCCCAAAGCCCTGTGTTCAAGGTCTCGTTTAAAAAGCAAAGGAAAACAATCCGGTTCCACGGCGGCTCAGAGAAAGGCAGAGGAAAGAGGCCCGTCACAGGAGACAAAATGGTCAGGAGGTGCATTCCATGGAGATGACAGGAGAAAGCCAGTGCCCCTGGGAATCCCAAGAGTTCCCAGTGCAGGGCAGGAGAAGTTCGTGGTTCTCCACTGTAAATGAGGGCTCCAGCCGAGCTAGGGCTTGCAGGCTAGAGGGAGCTAGTCCGTGTCCTCAACTCCCCACGGGCGGGGATGGGCCTTCAGAAAAGGGCGTCCTTGGACTTTATGGCTCTAGACCCCAGTAAGGCATGGTTGTGCCCCCACTCTCTGCATCACCACCAGCCCCCGCCCCGAGATTTGCCAAGCTCAGGGTCAGGTTGAGAACAGGAGGTTAATTCTCCTCTGATAGAAAGAAAAGGAAAACGGCCTTTTTTCCTGCAGTGCATTAAGTGCACGCACACAATCTATGGCCCAGCTACGTCATGCTACTTAAAATGAATTTTTTTTTCCATAAAGTATTCCCCCAAGCAATTATCCTTCCCAAATTACAGAGGAAGTGAATCCTGACTCATGGGTAGAACGCTACCTAGATCAATGGCCAGGCTAAATTAAACAATATTTTGAAAGACGGGCTGCGCTTACCTCGTTTGCCAGCCAATCAGCGGGCACCGCCTGTGCCAGGCGCTGTTAGGCACGGGGAGAAGCTGGGTGGAGAGGATGTCATTCCAGCCCCCAGGGCGTTGCACTCTGGCTGCGGTGGCCCTGGGAAGACAACCCCCGGCCCTGCAGCCCCCTCTGCGCCCCCCGGCAGCCGCTCCACTCTGTAGACACAGAGACACGGCGGCCTCCCCCGCTGGCTCAACAGCCACCCACCTGCAGGCGCCTCCAAGGGATCAGGGACGCATCCCAGGAGAGCCCAGGGCACTCAGAGACTGCAACCACCAGCCATGAGGAGCAGTCCCAGCAGCTCAGACCCCAGACATGGGGGCAGCAGCCTCCTCCCCCCTGCTCGCCTGCCCCCACCCCGGGCTTACTGCTGCTGGCAGTCTCTGAAGTGCGCGTTCACATTTAGATAAGTGGCTCTAAAATAAAATGGACTGTAATTATTGTTATAGATCACAGTAATTATAGAGGGGAAAAGGGCCCATTAGATCAGCACACTCGACACCCCTTGGGACCCTGTGGGTGGGAGGGGGATTTGTGCAGAGGGCCTGAACATGCTGGGAGCGCTGGATGTCACAGCCCAGGCCCTGCTGCAGGGGCAGGGCGGTGGAGGGAGCCAGTCCTTAGAGGGCCAGCCTCCCTCGCCAGGCCAGGGCAGGGCCGCCGCTGGCCAAGCCTCCTGGGATGCATCCCCATGCTCGCACCCCCTCCTGCCCTGACCTGAGCAGTGCTGACCTTGGCAGTCACCGCTCTGCTGTCCACCGGGGGCCCCCGTTCAATGCACGGCCTCCTGAGGAGAGGCCACCAGCCTGGATCCCTCCTGCCCTGGCTGCTGGCGGGAGCCCCTCTGTCCAGCCCCCGATGCTAGGCCTCGTTCCCGCCCGCTCTGCTTTCCCTAAGGAATCAGAGCCCCATCTGGATGCTCGGGGCTGAGGTTGTGCTGGCCACCGTCCAGCCAGGCCTCCTTCCTTTCCCAGAGCCTGCCCAGCGTCCACGACACTGCTCCTTGGCCACCCGGGGCCGCCCCTCTGTCTGGACTGTGGATGGAGCAAGGCACATGCCCGGCATAGCTCACAGCCCCAACAGTGGGCCTCTGGCATCCCTCGGCCAGCCCACCCCTCGGCCTGAACAGGGCGTCTCACCCCTGCTCTGTCCTGCTGAGGCCCAGCAGCCAGGGGGGCACCCAGGCTGCCAGGCTTTCCCCCCAAGTTTCCTCCTCCCCAGGACACTCTGAGAAGGCGCCCTCCTGCTCACAGGGGTTCAGAATCACCCCCCAGGCTGGGCCCTGCTCATGTTCTTTGCTCTTTTCTCCAATCCCTCCTACCCCTGCAAAATACTATCACATCCCAAGTATCTGCTGACTTGTCAGCTACCCACAGGGGGCCACCAGCTTCCTGGAAGGAAAAAGAAGTGGTTTTGCCTTTGAATTACCCCTTAACAGAGTGTTTGACATGCAGTAGGCACCAGTTAAGAGTTGATGATTGAATGAAGAAAATAAAGGACTATTGACTGCGTGGAAGCTTGCTAGCCTCTTTCTTGATTTCCTCGTTCTCCATAGGAGGAAACTTTCCTTACTGAATATGGCCAAAGGCTGGGAGGTGTGTGGGTCAGGCCAGAAAAGACAGATGCTCACTGCAGTGCTAGACAGAGGGAGGAGGCCAGAGAAGAAGGAGACACTGCAAAGCCCCAACTCTCTCCAGGGAGACCCCTGAGTTGAAATAAACTGTGGGAACGAAGCCTGAAAGCACAGGAGATTCTGGGCTATGGCAAGCTTGACTGTATCCCCTTAGTCAAGCAGAATTGTAATTTCACTTGGCCTCATCTCCTTTAGCCATTCCTGTGAGAGGAAACCCAAGGCTTGACAGCTTGGCTTGTGTTACTAGATTTTTTTTAATCTCTGCTTGGTACTTTCCCAAAGAAAAATCAAGTCCAATTTGAATGCCTTCCTGAAATTTGTTTTCAGGCTCAAAGGTTTGCTCCTTGGCCCCTGTTACTGGATAGAAAATCAAAGCACAGATGTGTCCATGAAGTGAGAACACTGGCAGAGCTGCCACATCTCCCCAACAAATGAGCCTGCTCCCCGCAGTTTCTCACCATCCCACATTAAAATAACAACACGCCAACACACCAGTCACCTTGACGCGGGAGCTTCTCCCGGGATTGTTTGGTGGAGAACGTCAGGAGCCTGTTTCCCATGGGAGAGTGTTCCCACTAAAGACAGGCTTTCACTTTGCACTCCACATGCTCTCAATGTCCCTTCTGCATGCACCCTTGCTCTCTCTCTCCCTCTCTCTGCGCCAATATCTGATAAGATGGGAGTAGAGTAGGTCGGCTCTGGGCCCCTGTCCCATGCAATGCTCAAGGTACCATCTCATTTCTGGGGGAGTCAGCCAAGGTCATTTTCCTCCATGTCGTAAAGGTACTGGGTTGGGCCCCCATTACCCCATCTTGGAAGCTTGTAGTAGTCCCACTAATGGGTAAGCTGAGGCAAAGCTAGAGGACACCTCGCCAGAGAGACGTGTGAATTAAAAACTGTTATCTGTGGACAACTTTCGGGTTCTCATCAGGTCTCTGGAGCATGAGGGGGTCCTCGAGAGGATGTCCTAGCTCCCCCCTTGGCGCTCTCTTCCAATCCCCTTCCCCCAAATCCTCAAGGACTCCCTCGGGTGTGCAGTCCGCTATTTCAGCGCCGCCTCCTTCTCACCAGGTAAGGCCGATGATGGCCAGAAAGGACGCGACCTCCTGATGAAGCACGGTTGCCCCCAGCCTGCCTCCCTGTGCCCAGGCCTGACCTGCTCCTGCTGCTTTAAGAAGCAGAAGCCTTAGGCTCTGATGGCCACTCCGGGCTCTAGAGAGGCCCAGGCCCTCCTTGCAGCCTCTCATGGCACTGTTCTCGGGGACAGAGACTTCTGGAGCTGTGAGGACAGAGAGAGGGCTGGTGAAGCCCGAGCCACAGGTACAGGGGCACGGACCTCCCATCAGACCCAGGAAGTCACCCAGGTTGGCCCCGTCTCAGTGCCTTTCTGTTCCCGCCACCTGGGTCACCTTCCCCTGCTCCTTCTGGGGCCTTCTCCTCGCCATCTTGGTTTCAGTTTGTATATTGTCCCCAGCCCCAGCCTGTCTCCACCAAAGCCCCCTCTTGTTTCCTTCTTAGCATTCACCTCGACTGTAATGGCGTGCTTATGTGTGTTCTTGTTTAGGGTCCATCTCCCCTGTAGAATGGGAACCCCCTAAAGCAAGGACAGACAGACGAGTCTGTCTCCCCATTGTTCTAGCTGCAGCACCCAGCCCAGGGCGGCCCAGGTGGGCCAGGGAGGACTTGGCTACCTGTTGGGGACTCAGTCACGTCCCCCCAAAAGTCATGTTCAGGCCCCAGCTCCTGGTCCTGTGGGTGTGACCCCATTTGTAAATAGGACCTTTGAAGGTGGTGTGGTGGTTTGGAGCTTTGTACTCCCAAAAGACACATTCTTAAACTTAATCAATTCCAGTGGGTGTGAAGTAGGACCTTTCGATGAGGCTGCTTCAGTTAGGGTGTGGCCCAGCCAATCAGGATGGACCTTAATCCTACTACTGGAGTCCATTATGAGAGGGTGAAATTCAGGCAGAAAGAGAGAAAGCCACGGGAAGCGAGAAGCTGGAGGCCAGTGGAAGTGGAACAGAAGGGCGAGGCCAGGAGAGGACACCACGTGCCCTGCCACGTGGCAGAGGAGCCCAGGACCAAGGATCTCCAGCAGCCAGAGCACAACACCAGTCTTGAGAAGAAAGAATCACCCCGATGGCACCTTGATTTAGACTTTGTTCTAGCCTTGCACTAATAAATTCCCATTGTTTAAGCCAACTCATCGCGTTGGTATCTGCTTGAGCAGCCAAGGAAACCAAAACAGACGGCATTAGTTAAGGTGTACCCAAACTGAACAACGGCGGGCCTTGATCCAATATGGACAAAGTCCTCGTAAGGAAAGGAAATTGGACTCAGAAAAAGAAGCCATGGGAAGCAGCCAGAAGCTGGAAGTCAATGGAACCCAGAAGAGAAAAGAGAAGTCACCGCCATGCGCATTGCCATGTGACGGAAAAGCTAAGGAACCCTAAAGATTGCCAGTCAGCCGGAAGATACCAACTCTAGTTGGAAGCTAGTTTTCCAGCCTCTGAAACTGTGAGCCAATCAGTTCCTGTTGTTAACCCAGCCCATGATCTTTGTTTTAGCAGCCGAGACACTGAAACTCTGGCCAAGTGAATTTATTCTCCCATGAAAGGCAAACACTAATTGCTTCAAATAAGCTGAAGATTGATTCAGATCTGCATAGCTGGGAAGGCCTGTCTTCTCTGGAGTAGCTCATTTATTTTTGCCTTTGCAGAAATTTAATGGGGCCTGTTTCCTTCTTTACTGTGACTAGTAGGAAGCTCACAACCACATGTGGACAGTATGGGACTGACCTCAAGCAACTGATGAAGGCCTTAGAGCAGTAAAGTCACTGGGCATGATCCTACACAGCGGGGAGGGTCTGGGCTCTTTGGTGCCTTCAGTCTAAGCCAGGACTTGCCTGAGTAACGAAACTGGGCTGGAGAAAGCAGGGGGGCAGGAGGGAGGGCAGGAACATGTATTTTTTCTACTAACCTTTCTAGCTGGCTTTGTTCTGCATCCCTGCCCTCATTTTCCCTTGGCCCTGATTTCCCCCATTTCTGATTAGGAAGGAAAAAAATCCAGGCGTCCATGAAGTCTTTGTGTAAGTTGCCACTAATCCTATTTTGGAATGAGGCAGGGTATAAAATAAATATAAATAAATGAATAAGCTCCGACTTCCCCCCGGGCAGCCTGCTCGGTTTGGATTTGGGTCGACCACATGTCTATTTGTGATCTATTTTGGGTTCCTAGGATTCTGACCATGTCAGCAGGAACAGTGGGGCTGGCTCCAGGACTGCGACACCTGCCAACGCCACTGCTCCACGGAGGCCCGCTCTCTGCTCCCGTGCAGGCTGAGATGAACCCAGAGGGCCGTGGGGGAGGTGCTGGAGCATCAGCAGCAGGGACCCATCGGCAGTCCCGGCCTGGAGACCAGGAAGCCACAAGCGTGATGGACCACTGCCTCTTCCTGGGCCTGAGCTTCAACCCAAAGAGATGATGTCTGGACTGCAAAGTGGGACTCGCAGACTGCTGCAGCACTGTGGTTCCTGCCATCACATACCCCTTCCACTGCACCTTCTCAGCTGGGCCTTGCAGGGTTGCTTGCCACAACTGAAGTAGCCAGCACCCCTGGGCTACAGGTTCACGACCCAAACAAAAATCAGAGGGGGAGGTCCAGCTGCTGTTAGATCTGCCCATGGGCCGCGGCCTCGGCCATGCCAGGGCCCCCCACGCAGCAGCCCAGAGGTCTCGTAAAATGCACACCCCCAGCCCCCTGCTTCAAACCTGCAGTGCCGTCCTGCTGCCTGGCTCACCTGTGGGCCGCTACTCCCCCTCAGCGGCAGCAGCACCCCCTTGCGCACTCTGGCCTTCGCCCGGCGGCTCACCTGCAGGGAGTGCTTGCTGCTTCCACCCCCTGCCAGACTCGAGTCAGGCCTTGGCTTAAGTGTCACTTTGCCAGGAAGCCTTCCTGGATGCCTCCCCTCCACGCTGGCTGGACCAGGGTCGGGTGTCTCCTTAGTGCCAGCCCTTCCCACCCACCATGACACCCTGTAGAATGGCGCCAGTGATGGTGCTGGAAGGCCAAGGCCATGCCTTTTGTTCCTGTTGCTTCCCCAGCAGCCATGCCTGGCCGATGTCAGGAAGGCAATCACCAGGCAGAGCAGAAAACAGACCCAGTGAGGCGCCTCTCCGTCCGCCGGGCGCCCACAGGTGGCCCCAAGGAGGAGGTCCTCAGGGGGCCCGGATCTACACCCAGGGGCCTCTCAGGTCCTGAAAGAGGGAAACTGGCAGGAAGCAAGGCTGGGGCTGTGAGACCGCAGGAGGGATGGATGGTTGGGACATGTCAGAACTGGGTGAGAAGGAAGCTCTGTCACCAGAAATGCCTGGTGGCCGGAGGAACGGGAGACAAGCAGGCTGGGTCGCTGGGTCCTGGGTTTGGGCCTCACTGGGAACAAGCCAGTTCTCCCAGGAGCCACCTGGCAGGGCTGGACCAGGCCCATGATCCCACCCCACCTTGGTCACGTGGGGACAGAGGGCACCCCGCACCCGTGAGTGGACAGAGAGTGGCCTGGGGACACACAGGGAGAGGAAGGCGGTGGCCCGACAGACACGGCACTTAACAGAGACGGCTGTCACTGCAGGGCCAGCGGGCCTGCTGCTCCCCTCCTCGGGGCGCTCCATCCCACCCCCTGCCACAGCCTCAGTCACACAGACTGCCCAGGAGCCTCCCCGTCAGGCCCCCTCGTGGAAGATGCGAGACAGGCCCGGCTCCCTCCTGGCATGAAGGAGAGACTCGGCGGCCTTCATGGCATTTGCCTCAGTCTGTCAGAGGGCACGGGGCAGGGGGTGCCTCTTCTCATCTCCCCCTCCCCAAAAAGAGCAAGGAGCCTTGACTCCGGAGCCTCCAAGTCAGTGTCTGAAGCAAACCTGCCAGGTGATGAGACGGATCCTGACCACCTGGGCAGCTGGGCCTTGAGCAGAGTGTAGCCGACCCCAAACGGGTGTCCACCAAGGGCCCGCCCAGGGGGCCAGTGCAGAAGCAAGGAATGTTCCAGAGAGGCCAGGCCCAAACGCAGCAGGGCACCCGAGGGGGGTGAGAGGCCGTGCTGCGTCCAGCCCCATGTCCAGCAATGAGAGATGCCCCAAGATGCAGCAGAGCCAGGGGAGGGCAGAGAGCCCAGCTCGTAAACCAGAGAACGGAATTCCTAAGGGGCTTTTCCGAGAGGGGCATCCAATTTTGAATCCTGACATGCCCAGGACAGAGCAGCTCACACACCAGGTGAGAGAGCATTACCGACTCTACACTGTGCCCAGCACTCTCTCACTCTGGCCCCCCAATCCCTCCCTACACTTTAGCAGGGACGCCACTGTCCTCAAAGGCGAGTGATGATCAGCAAGGGGTCAGCAATAATTAGATGAGCAAAATTTTCCCCCAAAATGGGAAGCAGGTATGAGGAAGAAAGGAATGCAAGAAACAGCACGAAAATGACAAACACATCCCATGGAGTTATCTAAGAGCTCAGATAAATATTCTCCATGGTCTCAAAGAAGTTACAGATCCCATGGCCCCTAAAAGGAAAAAGAAATCCAAGAAGAAATACAAGAGTCTGAAGAAGAGATGATAAAAGAACAGAAGATGAAAACCAAAGGCAGAACTCAGGAAAGAAATGAAGCTGAAGCCAGTGGCCTGGCCTGGGCACAGGGCAGGGCCAGGCTGAGGGGAGAGCCGGGAGGGTGGGAGTTGGGGGCAGCAGAGTCCTGAGGCCTGGGCAGGGGGGAAGGGAGCTGGGCCCAGGGCAAGGGTGAAGATGTTCTGGGAGCCTAAGATGCATGTGTGGGCTTGGGCATGGCTGAAGTTTTCACTACTCCTTGCCAAGCCATAGCATGCCTCCCCTCATCCTCCTTCCACAGGGCTGGGATCTTGGACACCCAGGAGCCACTCCTTCAGGCTGGGAGGTCTGCACCCACTGCCCCTGACACCCACAAAGCCCAGCTGTGGCCGCAGCAGCCCAGAGCTACAAGCCGTTGCCATCAGTTCTGAAATGCAGACCATGCTGTCCCTGTTCCGGATGATGCCAGGGCCTCAGGGTCTTGAATACATCTTGGATTGATATTTCCACCAGCGGAGGGAGCTCTGGCAAGGTGCCTATCACTGCTTTTATAATGAGTTTCCCCTTTGCTGTACTTCATAAGAATTCAGCAGACGCTGGCAAGCAGAACCCTCTTTTCATTAAAAGGCTTTGCTCTCTGGCAGGATACAGGCTTCATGACCCTGGAATCCCGCACATAATCTGGGGGCTCTCTTGCCTCCTCCCAAAGCTGGTTAAAGGAGGCGACGGCTACAGCTCAGTTGAGCACCAAGATCATAGGGCAGGCACCAAGGCCGGGAGCTGGGGGCTCCTGAGGAGGTGGCCAGCACAGCAGAGTGAGGTAAAAGCACAGTAGAGCTATTTGTCCACCAGAAAGACGGGCATAGAGTGACCCCAAACCTTTCAGTCCTGCCAGATGCCTCCCCTGATGCCCCATCCTGGGTGCCTGCTTTGGGGTGCTGCCACACCGGTTCCACACCCTGCTCTCACCCCCAGGGGAAAAGCTACCTGGTCAGGGACAAGTGGTTTCACACATGAGCCAAGAATTCCAGGACTATGGGAGCTCCGCCTCTGAGAATCCCCCACAGCCTCTAGGACCATCAACTGGGCTCATTCTTTTCACAACCTGCATGGCCTAAGGCAGGTATTAAAACATTTCTAACACCAAGGAGGCAAATCTGTGTAGCCAGATCAAAACAGGCAGATCTCCCTGATGACAATAAAGGAAACACTGTGTTTTGTGTCATTCATGGTGTACGGTTTTAATTCTTTCTTCATCTTGATGTGTGTTTAGGGGAATCACTGACTACCTCAGAATTTAGAAAGGACCCAGAATTCTAGAAATCTAGAATTGGAAAGACTTTCAGAAGTCAGGTCACTAAAAATCCCACTGTGGTCAGGAATCCCTTCCATCACATCTGGACTCTGCTTGAATAATTCCAGTGATGGGGAGCTCACTACCTACGAAAATGTCTATGCTATCTTCTGACAGCTCTGAGAGAAATTTCATCTAGTTGAAATTTGTCTTCCTGTAATCTCTGCTTTCTAGAACAACAGAGTATGACTTCCACTGATCTATAAGACATACCGCTTCTCAGACCACTTCTAGGGTCATTTAGGTTTCCAGGTTATCCACGGAAACCTAGGCCTCTGAGCAGTCCTCAAGTCCCATAACCCTCTTACAATTCTCCCAAATCCTTCACGTCTCCCAGCCTCCCCATCATACCATCAACATCTCTCCCCTAAACCATTGCAATGACCTCACTAGCCCACTGCCTCTGGTCTCTCATCCTTCTAATCCCCACACCACATAGAATGATCTTTCTAAAATAAACATTGACTGTGCCATCACCCCTTTTAATATCCTTCCGTGGCCCCCATTGCCTTTGGATACAGCCCACATTCCTTAATAAGGATTTCCATAATGGATAGCTAATTATATCCTAAGCAACCTACTGGAACTCCAATGACCAGCAGGCACTGGGCTAAGCCCACACCATCTTATATAAACCTTGCAAAATGTCCTGCAAGGCAAGCTCCATTTTTATCCCTATTTTGCAAGCAAAGAAAGAGCTTTTCCCAAGTCTTCAGCTTTCTCAAAATCAAACATCTTGTCGGGGCCAGATGTTAGATCCAGTCCCAAGTGTTTCTTGCCCCAGGGTGGATACACGCCCCCACTCTGCAGCGCAGCGTCCCCAGCAGGCGAGCCTTGGCAGCCTCTCCAGGCTCACCTTCCATCTTCCCCTCCCACAGCAGTCTCTGATCCGACTGCACAAAACCCAGCTGCCTCCACCAGGAGAAACTGCCGCAGGCTCCTCACGCCACAGAGCTGCACGCTGCAGGGACTTTGCCCATGCTGGCCCCTCGGCTGGGATTGCTTAGCTGGCCGCTCCCGGCATTGCCTGCCTGTCCACACGCGCCCTGGCCCCTCGCTGGGATTGCTTAGCTGGCTCCTCCCGGCATCACCTGCCCATCCACGCGTGCCCTGACCCCTCAGCTGGGATCGCTTAGCTGGCTGCTCCCAGCATTGCCTGCCTGTCCACGTGTACCCTGGCCCCTCGCTGGGGTTACTCAGCTGGCCGCTCCGGCATCGCCTGCCTGTCCACGCGTGCCCTGGCCCCTCGGCTGGGGTTACTTAGGTGGCTGCTCCCGGCATCACCTGCCCGTCCACCCTCCTCCATATAAGTGTGCCTGAACCTTAACCAACCACTTTCTCATCTCAGTTCCTGTTGCACGCTGGGGCCCTCTTTCTTGACCTGTCTGTCACCACCCTAGTTTTAAGCCCCTGGAGACAAGTCCTATATCCTATTCACCACGTTATCCACTGAGTCTAGTCCAGGCCTGGAAGAAGGTGAAACAAGACGCAGGTGAAGGATTCAAGCCGCGCTGGTGGCCCATCGACTTACATACCTTCTCCACACTTGCCAATGCCCGGTGGCCTCCCCAGGCCCCACCTGTGAGCATTCCTGTGCTTGTGAACCGGAACTTCATACAAGGTAGATCGTACACTGAACACCCCGTGAGCGGTAACCGCTACTGCTAATACAAAGAAACCAAAACAAAGAGTATGTGAAAAAACATCATTATACTGGTCAATAGTGTAAGGAAAAACTCACTCGTCTTAGGTTGGACGACTGAACCCAGCAACTTCGAGAGGGCATTCATTTCCACAGGGCCCTTCCCAAAGGATATTAGGCCCTACGGAGGACAGCACCCCCACCACCAAAACCACCAAAACCACCACCACCACCAATACCTACACCACCACCAAAACCAACAACACCTATACCACTACCACCAAAACCACCACCAAAACCACCACGACCACCAAAACCACCACCACCACCAAAACCACCACCACCACCACCTACACCACCACAAGCCCTGTGGCGAATGGACTCTGGACGAGAGAGGATCCAACAGAAAGTGAGCGCATGTCTTCCCTACACACTCTGACTAGACTAATGTGTGCTGAGAGTCATCACAAGACAGATTGAACAACACGGCATTTCCCACACGCATTTATCCCCAGGGACCAGCTTTCCAGAAGCATCTTCTTGAATGTCTGTGGCTCCAAACACACTTTGGAAAATGCCAACTCAATATCTATGTCAGGACAGGTGCTTCAACTGATTCTGTTTTACCCAAATGAAGGCTGTAGACTTTCCTCTGCTGAGGATATTTTGATAGCCTCCACTGAGCCTGCCATAATCATTTAAATCTCAGCTCAGCCACGCATCACTCCAGCTACTTAATATGATCAGGCACCTAATCATTTATCTGATTCATAATATCACAGGACAAAAACAAGCATAGCTATTCCCATCCACGCTACTGAAGCTCAGAGCATCGGTGCTCACAGAGAAAACACGTGTCGGCGGGGAATGCTTTCAAGATGAGAGTCACAGGGGGTCAGTGATGCATTTCCTAAGAGCAGAAGGATGTCCCTCAACTACGGCTGCTGGCATCACCCCAGAGACCCTTTGATGAAACAGGTCTCAGAGAAGGAAAGCAAGTCTCACCTGGCCCAGCTCGATGCCCAGCTCATGAGAGCACCCAGAGGACTGACGGGAATTAATAACTGCCAGGTAATCTGCAAAAACTATTGTTTCTCTCAGCCCCCCTTGGACAGGGATTGAGTAGTAGCAAGCTCAATGTTTTACTTCTAAAGCAATGCCAGGGGTGCAGCTGGCACGCGCTGCTGCTGCTGGTGCCAGAAGCTGTGAAAGGCAGCTGAGCCCGACACAAGGCCCTGCCTCTGCCTGCTGCCTCCATGAGCCAGCATAGCCACGGCCTTGAGGGCAAGTCCCGGGGAAGTGTGAAGCTGGCATGCCTCCAAGCGATAGCTTGTCCTGGTCCCTCAGAGACAGGAAATTCAATGTGGGCTATTTACCAACCTCTACCACTGGTTGCACAGGACCCTGGTTTAAAATGGCAGAAGACACATTCTTTCCCAAGTACTAACTAAAATATTTATAAAGGCACATAAATGACAAAAATAGATACATAGAAAGAAAGAAGAAGACCATAACACTGGTAGTCAGCCTAGTATAAAAATGGGGGCAGGGGGTGTTCCAATGAATATATGTTTACTGGTGGATGAAGAAGTGTAATCATCGGACCACTGATTCTTTGCTTCCAAAGACAGGATAGCCTGGCCTCCCTGAAATGCCAGAGGAAGACATTCTAGCACCATCTACACCTTCCTTGCTTGCTCCCAGGCCCAGGGTTTCTTCCAAACTGAACGGTTCACAGTATTTCAAAGAGCACAAGTCCAACAAGTTGCCCCTCAGAGAGCTTTGTCTAGCCCTGACTTGAGGAGATGCAATTCCATCAAAAGCTCTGCATTAGTCAGCCAAAGGGGTGCTAATGTGAAATACTAAAAATGGGTTGGTCTTTATAAAGGGTATTTATTATTTGAGGTAGAAGTCCACAGTTACCAGGCCATAAAGCGTTAAGTTTCTTCCCTCACCAAGTCCATTGCCACGTGTTGCAGAAAGACAGCTGCCAACGTTTGCCAGGGTTCAGGCTTCTTGGGTTCCTCTCTTCCCAGGGCTGCGTTTCTCTCCGGGCTCAGCTCTTCTGGTTCCTCCACAAGGTCAGCTGTAGACTGTCAGGTGAACAGCTCGCTTTTCTTCTCCTGGGGCCTTCTCACCAACATCAAAACTCCAACATCAAAACTGCTTCTTAAAAACTACTGCAACTCTGTTCTTTGTGATGCCTTTTATATTTTCTTCCCCCACCCACCAAGGGGTGGGGCTCAATGCCCTACTGACGTGGCCCAGTCAACGCCCTAATCATAACTTAATCATGCCCAGATTAACAAATCAGTTTACAAGCCTGACCCAATTATATTTTTGGAATTCATAATTACATCAAATTGCCCAACGGCTACAAGCTCTGAGAAGCCATTCAGCAAAGAATTCTATTTTCTTTAATTTACTATTTCGTAAATGTATTTGAATACATAGCACTTTCATTGTTCACTTAACATCTCTATACATCTTGCAGAACTGGTGCTCCCTGAAACATATATTTAAGGAAATGCTCTAAATCCATTCAGGGAAAACAGTTTTCAGAGAACTATAGCACAAGAAGTGGATGAGAGCAGAGACAGGCCTGAAGATGTAGACTGACTAGGAAAGCGCCTTGGGCTGGGACAGGCTTAGAAAGAATCTGAACGTCTTATGGCAGGGATGGCAGCTGCTTCCTGCGTAATCTATTTAGCATCCAGAGAAACTGACTAGAGGTAGAGCAGTGCCCGATGTAGTAAACAAACTCTCCAACCTAATTCTGAAGGCATGTTATTTACAAAGCTGCTATGCAGAACTAAAAGGAGAAAACACAGGCTAAGATGGAAAATGCCAGGAAGGGATATAAAAATAAGCTGAGCTTAAAAGGGAGATGGTAGGTTAAGGAAGGAAGAATTGTAAATAAAACCAAACTTCTAATGCCAGCGTTGATGTCTACCTTGGAACTAATAAAGGGAAGACTGAATGGGCCATGGGCACTCCCTCTTCCTGACGCTGTGAAAGGGACAGAGACACGGCAGTGAGAAAGTGGGAAAGGTGGAGAGGATGAGCAGGGGGTCAAAGCCAGAATTACTGAACATTCGGGGTGGGGAGCGTGATATACGCATGAGCCAGAAAACACACAAAAACTTCAACAGGACCAAAAAAGACCCAAATTTCTTAACTCAAGGAATCAATTGTAAATCAAAGGGACTTCCATGCTTTAAACAAAATTATTTAGAATAAATCTAGATATATTGTAGCACAAATACTTGAATTGAACAATGAAAACATGCTGCAACAAATTCTTACAGAAAAAACAATGATGTTGACTAAAAATCAGTTGATTTCAGACTTTCCCTCTTTTACATAAAGGCAGGAAACGGAGGAAATGTCTTCAGTTTATATAATGACACAAGAAATGTAGTTTAGATCAAGGAGGGTATTTTAAGTAAAAATGGCTCAAAACTTAAAAAGTGACATCCTTGAGTAAATAACATGAATATATAATCTAGCCACCTGAAAGAGATATCGGAATTAAGAAATCAAGATGAGCAAATCAGGGGGGGAAAGCAATGATACTGAGCACGTCAATAATTTAAGCATATAGTTAGGATGTCTTAACTCAAGGTTTTTGCTTTCTGATAATTATTTATCAAAGGAAACTTGCAGTCTGCTCAAAAGCAGGTAAAATATCAAAAAGCAAAACTAACTCCCCAGTTTGGAAGAGGGGAGTGCAA
>JAQZBX010027556.1:0-28302 GCA_029593785.1 Cabassous unicinctus | reverse complement strand
GTTCTTAACCTTTTTTGTTCCATGGACTCCTTTGCCAGTCAGGTGAAAACTACAGACCCCTTACTAATTCCACACTATATTGTGTATTATTTAATAAATATATCACACCCACACCCACATGTCCACACAAGAATAATGTTTTTTTGAATTTCAATTCAAGCTCATGGACCCCTTGTTAAGAACCCCTGCTCTAAAGTGGTTTGGGAGTTGAAAGATAGGCGAGCCCGTGCAGGCGGAGACACTCAGTGAACTTCAGACCTGGAAGGACCCAGCCTTGAAAACACTATGCTAAGTGAAAGAAGCCAGGCACAAAAGGTCAAATATTGTATGATTCCACTTCAATGAAAGATCTAGGATAGGCAAATTCACGGAAGCAGAAAGTAAATCAGAGCTTACCAGTGGCAATGGGGAGAGGGAATGCGGAGTTATTGTTTATAGGTACAGGGTTTCTGTTTGGGGTGATGAAAACATTTTGGAAATAGTGGTGATGGTTCCCAACATTTGTGGATCCGATTCATGTCATTGAATCATATACTTAAAATCGGTAAAAATAGCCAATTTTATGTTAGATGCATTACTATCATAAATTTTTTTAAAAGCTGAGGAAACTGAGGCCCAGTGAAGGGCGGCCTGGTTAATGGCACAGACAGGACTTGTCCTTCCTCCTCCTGTCAGCTCAGGGGGCCTGCTCCCACCCCTCGTGCTGGGAATTGGGGAACGTGTCACGAGGCATGTTTTGAGCTGAGCTTTGAAGGATGGGTGGGTGATGGAGAACAGAAAGAAACAATATGCCTTTAAGACGTTTCTGAAGCAGTGAGTTATGATAGGAAAAGAATGCATGATGTGCGTCCAAGCAGAAAACCGCCAAGGACAGTATGTGCAAACAGTGGAGATGACCCAGACGAGACACATCGGTTCCCACGACAGGTTCTCGATAGTTACTAAGTAAAGATAAGTAGTTATGCTAAAAATATAATCATGTATTTAACAAACGCATGCGCAGTAATGAATCCTTTGTTTAACTTCTTGCAATAAAAGCCAGGATGGGAAGCAAGCCGGGGCTCTTCTCCTTTACGGTGGAGGGTCCCCTGACCCCGTCTTTCTTTCATATAAGTTCCATTTCATTTCATCTGCGGCACCGTCTTCACAGTACCTGTTCCAAAATTCCATCAGGTGGGCTGGGATAGACAGAAGGGGGAAAAGGCATTTCAAGTAAGAGCAAGAGCCTGGCCAAGGATGTGGAGTCGGGAATGACGCTGGTGTACTGGGAGCTGGGGACCGCTGTGTGCTTTCGAGGGCCCCTTTCAGTGCACAGAACAAACCAACGCAACCCTCCCCAAACTCCCACGCATTCCTTCTTTGGAACTCCTTGACTTTGGCCCCACACCTTCCTTTTAGGGGAAAGAATAAGGACGGCTGAGCTGCTTATATGCTCACTGTCATATTTGCTGTTGATTCTGCTGTTCTCCCAAGGCAAGCGCGGTTCCTCCTGGCGCCACGGCGCAGCCTGGAGAGCAACGAGGAGTGACGAGCCTGGTACAGGGAGGAAATTGCAACAATTACTGCGCTCTGATTAAGAAGGGTAAGACCTCTGAAAGTGGGGAAGATGGACGCGTGCCCCCATCCACATCCATCTCACCTGTGTGCCTTTGTTGCCTCCTCATGATGCATGTGTGAGATAAATTCTCCAAATCTATTTTTGTGCCGTTGCCAGCAGCCTGCTGATGGAGTAAATAAGAGTTATGGCTGCCATAATGGCATCACTTATGAGGGGCTAACAAAAAAAAAGTAAACATGTCCACACAGTCCTTATAAATCTATTATAAATGCGGGCTCAAGTTTCCAAGGAAGTTCCACTAGACTGCACAGCACTTGCTCTCCCTGGAGTCCAAACGAGTGACTGAGCGGGCAGGTGCCTGAAATGACCAACGGTCGCTTCCCCCACCCACCCCCTTTCTTTGTGTTCTAAGCCCTGGTCAGCCCCCAGAGGCTCCAGCCCTCTGCAGGCTGAGGAGCTACCATCAGCATCTCCATTCAGCAAAAGGCAAAACCAAGGAGGCAGGAAACGGTCTGGGCAGGAAGAGCCCTTTGAGAGAGGACTCACTTGGGATAAGCCTCATCTTCCTCTGCATCTTCTTTTCCTGGAAGGAGTTGAGACAGTTTCCTCTGTGGGAAAGAGGTTCTTGGACCTGGTAGGTCTGGGATGGGCCAGGTCTCAGTCACCTCCTGAAAGCCTTGGAATCAGTGGCCAGAAGGAAAACTGCCCTTTCTTCCCGGGTACAGAGGGCCAGTTTTCACTCTGCTTCCCAACCCAGCCTCTTTAGGGAGAAGGGGCTTGTCTGGCATGGAGGGCCTTCCCAGGTCTGGTCCCTCTCCCCACCCCCAGACAATCTCCCAGCCTCTACCCCCTCTCTGCCCTGAGTTTCCTCATCTGCAAAATGGGAATAATAATAATTGTTCCTGTTACTGTACTTGTAGGGTTGTTGAGACGCACATGAGATAATGTAGGTGAAAGTACTCTGTGTTTAAAGGTGCTGAGAGGCATAGGCTTTGTTGTAGCTATTGTCCTTCGGGGCTCATATCTGTCAGGAAAAGATGCCAGAGCCTGTCTTCTGAACCTGAGGCTCTTGGAGACTCCTCTGGGGAGAGCACTCAGCAAACGCTGCCAGGTAAGGTGAATTATCTTGTAATGCAGCCAACTTCTACCCTCGGATAGGCTTTAAGCCTCGGAGAGCAGCGCCGACCTCTGAAGTGGCCTCAGAGTCTCAGGGCCAGCACTCCGCGGAGCCCCTGCACGTGCTGCTTCTAAGAACTGCCTGAGCATCAGGACAGGGGCCCTGTCTGGGAAGAGTTTGTGGAGTCACTTTCCTGGGAGCCTTAATAAATTCTTACCTGGACTACTGCTCTCCATCCTTTCTCTCCGACCCCTTAATATCTACTGTCCATGCAGCAGCCACAGTGGGCCCTTGGAAATACTGGTCAGATCGTGCCATTCCTCCAGTGGCTGCCTGTTGCACTCAGAGTAAACACGCAAGCCCCGGTGGAGGCATCCAAGCCCTGGTGAGGGAGACATTTGACCACTGTTAAAGGTGCAAGTCTCCCACCCGGCACTCCCTGTCTGCCTTCCCTGCTGTGTTGTTCATCCCAGCACATCGCACAATTAATATCCCACATAATTGCACTTATTTGTTGTGTCCTCTGACTCCTCTGTGAGAATGTAGGCTCCAGGAGGGCAGGTACTAGGTCCATCTCATTCTCTGCTATTTCTCCAGAGCATGGAATAGCACCCAGCACATAACAAACATTTGTTGCTTGAATGAATGGATGAATGAATGAACAAACAAACGAATGAACAGAAGGATTGAAGGGTCAGAGAGGCCCTGGCTGGGCTGGAGGAAGCAGACTGCACTGTGCAGAAGCAAGGGCTGGACCCAGTAACCACTGGAAGGCACGATTTGTCCCAGGGGAGAGGGGAGTAGGCTCTTGGCCAGAGGGCAGGCAGGGAATAGGACCCTTCTCTTTCAGGCCCATAGATCCTGAGGTAGTGAAGTCTCCAGGCCCCATCCCAGCCCTGTCTACTCTCCTAGCATAGATGAGAAGCAGAGAAAGGGCAAAAACAGGTGCGTCTGGAAACCACGTGTATAACAATTCCCACAGTCACTGGCACTAGTTTTCCAGAAAGCCAACAAACCTGTTAAAATGCAGCTCGACCTTCATCCTGTAAAGTATGCAAATGGCAGAGTGGGGAGAACACATCCACAGGCACGAGTCCCCATGAAAAAACATTGCCTCCCTCGCGGCAGCACTTGGCTTGCTGATTCTAAATGTCAATATTTCCCCCAGTGAAGGCAGGCAGAAGGTTGAAAGGTTAGCCGTTTTAGGAAGCTAATTGCCATCGGTAAATTGGAACTATGAACACATCCTCCCTTTTCTTCTGTCACCTCTACCCCCACCCCAACCCTTTCCCTGGCCCAGGGGTCCAAGGAACAACACAATTTAAAACACTGATTTGGAAGTGTGAACACAGTCTTTCTGTGCTGAGGAAGATAATAGGCAACAAGTTCCCACTCCCCTCAGGATAAGTGGGTCCTAGTGTGGTTTGCAGCCAGTCTAGGATATAATAGCCAGTCTGGAAGTTAATGATTACCAGGTCCAAGGGCAGGGGTGACTCTGGCTTATTCCCCTCGCTTTGTGGGGCTGAGGCCCATGGAGGGTGGGGCGTGCTACTCAGGCACCATGGCTGCCTCCCCCAGAAATGCCTGGTCCCCTGGCTCTCTTCTGCAACAATTCTCTTTCCATTAGAAAAAAAAAATACAAAAAAGAAAACACAAAAACCCCTGTGGTCTCCTGTGAAAGGAAAGAAAGCTGAGCTGAGGATCAGTTAACTGCAGACTGCCTCAGTTTCCCTACTGGCAAAATGAGGTTGATGAAAGCATCCTCTCACAGGGCTGCTATGAGCACTGAAGCAGACGAGGCCTTTTGACTGCTCAGCACATGGCCCCAGAAGCTTCTGTAAGTGACAGCAGTTAGGATTCTGTCAATTCTGGTGCTGCCTAGAACCTATGATGTCACTTGAGGTCCAAGTTAGCCTCTTGTGGACTCACTTGCCCATGTGGGGTCTAGAAGGGCAAAGCCTTCCCCTTCCTTTTTCCTGAAAGCACCCACTTGCCAGGTGGATGGGTGGGCAGGAGGTTCAGTCCATCAACGAACTCAAGCCAGGTGCTGGATGTCAGTGGAACCAGCCCATGAAATGTTTCCATACATCATCCCTTTTGCTTGACACAGTGAACTGTGAAGCAGGTGTTATAGGGATGGTGAGTGGGGAACTAAGGTTCAGAAGCAGACTTGTCCACAGCCATGTGGCTGCTAAGCCCAGGAGAGCCCTGGGCTGCAGAGAGAAGTCCTCTCTCCCTTGTCAAGACCCATGCAAGTGGTTCTCTCTCCTTTCCTTTGAACCTCGCAGAGAAGGACACCTTCTAGTCCCCTCTTGGTGACGCCATGCAGGTCTAGAAGCTCCGAGAGAGCCAGGCAGCTCCTCCTTGCACCCTCTAATCCCTGGTCCTGGGGGGCTGCTCAGTGAGCAGATGGAAACAGTTGTCCCCCCAGGGCCCATGGAGATGACTTGGTGTCCTGTAGGGCTCTAATCATCACCCCTGGACCCAGCGAGGCCCCTTCTACTTCAGGCTCCTCTGTGCCCCTGGAGGGCAGTAGGCTAAGGAGCCACCTACCAGCCTGCAGCCCCAGGGGATGCAGGGCAGGAAGCCCTGCCCAGACCCACCCAGGCTCACCCAGCTTCCTTCCACTATCAGCTCCTTTGGTTCTCGTCTTCTCAAACAGCTTCACTAGTAGTTTGGATAGAGCATTGAGCCAGGGAAAAAGGGACCCAAAATGGAGAAGCCTATTCTAGATACCTATTAGTCTATTCTAGATACCTATTAGTCTTTGTGGAATGAAGCAGACCATAATAAAGACAGATAGGAGCCGGCATTTATGTCATGTCCTAATGCTGTGTGTGTACTAAGATTTCATTTGATCCTCAACACAAACCCATGAGGTATGTAGAATCAGTCCCATTTGGCAGTCGAGGAAAACAAGGCTCAGAGAATATGAATCACTTGTCTAGCTAGCAAATGAGGGAAGAAACAGAGGTTCAGAGAGGTTTATTAACCAGCCCAAGGTCACACAGCTAATAAAGTACAGAGTTGGAATGCAAACCCAGTTCTGTCCACTGGGGGGAAAAAAAAAATTCATGCTGTCTTTATCATGCCAAGCTAAAAATAACTGCACAGCAGTTTTATAAATACTTGTTCTAGAAAGAAGACAATGTTTTAAAAAGGACCTAACTGAATCCCTCATCTGTGGGTAGGGCTTGCATCTGCTAAGGACCCTCCTTTGAAAGGTACCAGGTCAGCACAGCACTCTTCGTGGCTCCCTCTTGACCCAGCATTTTGGAGTCTGCTGAACTGAGAGTCAGTTGAATTTCATGAGAAACCCTGAAGTCCACATTTGTCGATGTAGTGCATTCACTGATGACATCACTTTCCCAGAAGGCTACATCACCTACAGAGGCAAATGGAGGAAGAAGACCCTCCCTGCCCCCAAGTTCCCCATTCCTGACAGCTGACGGTGAGTAGGGTATGGAGGTTAACTGGATCACTGTATGTATGTGAGCTCCGTCCGGTCAGAGATGACCCCGCAGAGGACAGGGAAAATATTTGTGGCAGAGAGAACAGCCTGGGCAAAGGTATGGAGGTGAGCAAATGCCTAATGTGCATATCAACAGAGCCAGGCTGCGATGGATGGGGAGGGCGAGGGACTGCCTGCTAGCCTTTCTTTTCCTTGCTGCTCCAGGCTTTCTCTTTAGCAGTGGGCATGGTGTACTCTGCAAATGAGCAAATCCCTTAAGAACCAAGCAAACAAGGAAGCCCCCAAGAACTTGACACTCCAACTAAAACCTGTGGGAGAAGGCTTAGTTGAGAGCTGAGGCCCTCTGCTCGCAGCAGCTGCAGATAAGCTGCAGGATGCGTAGCAATCCTCATCCAGAAAGTCCAGCTGTCCTCCCAGATCTGCTGTCCCTTCAACTTCAGCTGGCCTCTAGGGAGAGCCTACCTACCAAACCCACTACGAGATGCACTGCAGAGCTCCCAGGCTGAATGCCCACCATTCTCCAAGTGGAGCTTCCTGGGGTGGGATGTCCTCTGTTAGCTTAGGAACTTCCAAAGGTCATTTGGGATGTTTGGATATTTGCTTATTTGGGATAGCATGTGTGTGGAGAGGTAGGAGGATAGGTAACAAGCTGCAGGGGAGACAGGGAAAGAAAAGGAAGGGAGGGAGGAAGGAAGGAAGAGATTGGAGAGACTACTCTTGTCACTTATTCGCTGTGTGACCTAGAGCAGGAAACTTAGTTGAGCCTTGATTGTCACAACTGTGAAATGAGGATAATAGTAATGCTCAAATGAGATAATGGTGGAGGAAGTGCTTTGCAAACTGTAAACCAGTGTGCCCACATGAAGCACTGTTGTTGGAGAGCAAGGGAGTCAGAGTATGTGCCAGGGTCACACCCATTCTTCTATACTTCAGGCAGAGGCGACACATGTCACTCCATTCACAGCCCACTGGCCAGGACTCATCTCACAGCCCCACTTGGCTGCAAAGGGGCTGGGAAATGGGATGGAATGGGATGTTAGGTGAACATCAATATCTCTGCTTCAGATGGTCTCGCTGAGATGCCAAGCCAAAGGGCCCTGAATCAGAGAAGGTTGATGCAGAGAGAAGTTCAGGTCATGGACTAGGTAGGTGACACCTGGTGAGTGCCTTGCCTGGCTAAGTGTGCAGCAGGCTCTCTGTTCCTCCACTCTCTTCTGGCCATGCCTGCAGGCCTGTGACCCAGGACCTTACATAGAAGCACTGCTGCATTCTACAGACGCAGGACCGCTGGTGTGGACAAGAGCAGAGGAAGGTATTGGGAGGCTTTTCCTCCTGTTGGGGCAGACTTGGAGACCTCATGTTGAGATTTTGGAGTCCCAAATTGAAGCCACCTAGATTGCTGAGTCATTGAATGAAAGCCAACTGCCCTGGAAACTTGCCTGGACCCACAGTAGATTTTATATGAGCAAAAAGTAACCTTTTGTTGTATTAACCCTCTGAGATTTAGGCGTTGTTTGTTGTCACAGCATGACTCAGAATATCCTGACTAATACATTTGTCATCTTGCACTGTTTGGACTTCATAATCCATAACATCCCCCACCATACACACACACACACACACACACACACACACACACACACACTGTTAAGAGTTTTTCCCACCTCCATACTCTGTGGACACACGCCTCCCCGTTCAGACACTCCCCTTCTATTCTCCTCAATGGAAGTTCAATTTCTAAGAAAAAATGACCTCTTGGTATAGAAGTAAGAAATTTTCATGAAACACTTTCTAGGGGATAGAGAGTAATGATCCTGTGCTTAGCATCAGGGATGTAGACTAACCTTTCTGTCTTAAAGGCATTCACAGTATAGACTGGAGCACAGAGAAAATACAGGGTGAGGATGGTTGGATGGATGGATGGATGGATGGATGGATGGATGGATGGATGGATGGATGGATGGGTGGAAGGATGGATGGATGGAAGGATGGATGGAAGGATGGGTTGAATCACTGGGTGGAGAGATGGTTGAAATGATCATTGATTTTGTGCCTATTGTGTACCAAGCACTGGACAAGGCCCCTTCTCCTCCATTACCTTCCTTAATGTTAAAAACTACCCTGTAAGGTCAGTATTATTTTCTCAAATTTGTAGGTGGGATGAGTGATGCTGGAAACCGTCTCTCTTCCATGTCCTCTTGCTATAACAAAGATGTCTGTTTACCCTGAGTAAGTTTCCCAAGAACAGAAGGTTTGTCTCCTCTCTGAGCTTAGACCCAGATCACTGCCTTCTCCAGGGAGCACTCTTAATACCCTTTCCTTCCACTCTGTGTTGATCCCCACCACACCCCCAGTGCACCAAGTGCCCCTTGCATCTTTTTTTTTTAATTTCTTGAAATTTTTATTATGGAATATTTCACATACATGCAAAAGTAGAATATATTATGAATCCCATGTAACCATCACCCAGCTACAATACCAACTCATCACCATTCTTGTTTCATCTATATCCCCTCTCTTTCTCCTTTGCCCTGGATCATTTTAAGCAAATTCCAGACATCACATTCATTTACCTGTAACTATTTCAGCATACGTTTACTTATTTCTGTGTCTCTTTCCCCCTCTGGGGCTGATATTGAGATCTTTTTCATCCTTGAATCCCCAGTGTTTGCTTGACTAGAAGATGTTCAAGATGTGTTTGTTGAGTGAATAAGTGACTGAGTCCTGAGTTGGTGCCATTAGTAGTAGTTGGTGCCTAGTACCTGTTACTGTCTGAAAGTCAGCTCCTGAGCAGTCTGGTTTCTCAGCCCGGGACCAGCCCTGCAGCCAGCCCCACTGGGTAGGAAGCTGCTTAGATTGTGTATGTGTGAAAACCTTTCCATTGCAATAATCTGGGACTCTTTGGGGGGCGATAAGGCCTTCTCAAATATGGCTTCTTTTGTGTCAACATCCCGCAGGCATAATTACGTTAGCTGTGCAAACATGCAGGCAAAGGGCTGCTGGGCTGTAGATTGCCTGGCATTGGCGTGGCCTCAGCCCAGACGTCCCTCAGAAGCCCTGCCAGGACAGCAGATGGGGCCAGCTCAGGGTCCTCCTCCAGGCCTCCCAGCTGGCCTGGCAGTGCCCACTTGATTTGCATCTGATTTCAGCCCAGGAGGAGCCACAGGGTCCGTCAGGCCTGTGGCCCATGGCCCAGCTATTCTTCTGACGGGGCCATTCAGGGGCAGTTTGACATAATCATCAGGCTGCCAACCATTATTGAGCACCTACTGTGTATTGGTGCCAGCTGGAGGCATAGGGGATAAACCTCAGCCCCAGCCTCAGATAGTAGAGAATGTGGGAGAGGAAAAAAACACCAAACCCATCCCACCCTGATTCCTGAAGGTCTCTGTTCCCTCTCTGTCTGCCCTCTGACTTGGGAGGGTTGGAATGGCCTCCTCGGGGTTTTGAGACATTCTTCCAGTGCTCTGAAATAAGTCTTTTTCCCAGAAATGTAGCTGAAGTTTTCTTGGCCTTATTTTCCCATTTCAGCCCCGACCACCTCCCCTGGGTAATGAGATCTGTGCATTCCCTGCCTGCTGTGTGCCAAGACCTCCTTCTGTTTGGCTTTAAGCTGTTGTCTTCAAGCCTCCTTTGTCCTTTGGGTCCAGGAACTTGTGAATTATCCACTAGCATGGGAAATGCTGCTTTAGGGACAAGAGGGGCAGAATAGTGTGGTTTTTAAGAGCATGGACTCAGGCCCTGACCACCTATGTATTTATCCCAGTTTGACCTCTTTCCTGCTGTGTGACCTTGGGCAAGTTACTTAACTGCTCTGTTTCAGTTTTCTCATCTGTAAAATGGGAGTAATAACAATAGTCCTTATCTCATAGGGTGGTTAGAAAGGTTAAAGGAGTTTGCAAACTTTTTCTAGAAAGGGCCAGAGAGTAAATATTTTAGTCTTTGCAGGCCCTTGTAGATTAAAGCAGCCACAAGGTGATGTGCAAACGAATGTGCCTGACTGTGGCCCAATAAAATTTCATTTGCAAAAATAAGCTGCTGGGCTGGATTTGGCCTATCTTGCTCTGTAGGAAGCCCGAAGCAGAGAGCTTTGTCTTCTGAGCTTTCCCAGCTCACCGTGTGCCTCAACACACATGGGTTCTTTCCCAGTTGATCAGTTTTCCAAGGACCTATTACATGCTCAGAGCTGCACTTAGCTTAGAGGGGGAGAACCAGGAAGGTAGGGAAACATCCAAGAAAAGACCAAGGCACAGATCCTGGCCCCATTTTCCAAAAGGGAGCTTCTTCTTTGTGAAGTAGGAATAGCAAACCCACCCATCTCATCCGTGCAGTCATTTGTGGAGTCCTGCTTATATTTATGCACTTACTGATGTAACAAACATGTACTGGGACCTACCACATGTCTGGAACATGCTGGGTGATACGGATATAGCTGTGAACAAACAGGCCCTGAGATAGGGCCACCGCCAACCTAAAAGGGCCCCTTTCTGACAGGAAGCAGCCCTTCCACTGAGTGGATGCAGCCCTGTGCTAGGGTATTCAGTTTGGGAAGTTGAGGGCAGACTGATTTGGCCACATTTCCCCCTTCACCGGGCATCTTGAGCAGTGTTCAACTTGTGCAACCATACGGGGTGCTCCTGTTCCCTTGTTCCCTGGAGCTTCAGTCTAGTAGAGGTTTGAGGCATGGAAGTGAGTGATTGCAGTGCAATGTGAGTGCTCCAAAAGAGACATAAACAGGATGCTCTGGAATGCCCTCAACTGCCCCTCCCCACTCTCTGTCTTCAGAACCCCCCAACCTGAGTTGCCACATCTGTGCCCACATAACAACCCTCCACCTGGCCCTTCAACTCCCCCTCCCCCGAAGAGTGTTTGCCTCACCTTGCAGGGCTTGGAGGGGCTCTACCTTGAGGACTGAGTGCACATTTGCTGTGAAATATACTTCCCAATGTACCCAATTTACATTAATGTGTCTCATTAAAAGATAATTATTGTGTTGGAAAGAGGCTGGGGAAGCATCAGTGAAACATCTGGAATTGTTTTAGAGGTCTGATGAAGAGCCGCACCGTCTACTGCCACCACTGCCACCGGCCTTGAGCCTAGCGGCCAAAGGCTCCCCCTGTCCTGCCGCTGGGCCCAGGTGCTGTGACGCAGAGCCCAGGGAAGGGCTCGGGGAGACTCTGAATGCCCTCCCTCCGCTGCTGTCAATACCTGCTCTGAGCACAGCCTCTCCCACCACATCTGGGTGGGTCGGTCCCTGCTGTCCCTCTCCTCATGGCATTTACACTCGGCAGCCTTCTCTCCGTGGAATATAAACTTTTCTCCCCTCTTTTACTTCTTCTCACATCTGGTCAAGGAAGAGACTTTTCAGTGGAGTAGTGAATCCTGGCATGCCTAAAATTCTATCATATAAGTATCCAAACCCAATACCTTGTCTATTACCCAGCTATCACCCATTTCTGAATGGATAGTCTGAGGTGGGGCCTGAGACTTTGCATTTCTAACAAGTCCCAGGAGATACTGAGGTCTGGGGACGTCACTGAGAACCATTGCCTGAGATGGCACCAATGGAGAACATGCTGTGAAGGAGGCCTGCAGGTGCTGAAGGGTTAAACCAAACCTTCCTTGCCCCTCCACTTCGTCTTTTCCCACTGCTTTGGGCTCGGCAGAGGTGCCAGTGAGACGAGGTCACTGTATTAGTGAACTTGGCTCCATCTGCCATCATCTGCTCTGAGAAACCGCATCATATAGTGGGAAGGGCACAAGACTTGGAGTCAGGATCTGGGCTCAGCCTGGGATCTGTGTTGTAATTGGTGTGACTTGGGCTGCTAGTAGTTGTGATAGAAGCAGTGGTAGCCTAGCTCGTCTGGACCTCAGTTTTCTCATCTAAGAAATGGAGACAATAATGTTCTCCTGACATACTGCCCATGTTTTGATACAGTGCACTTGAAACAGCGTAATTAAACTGAAGTGCTAAGCAAAACTGGAATCTTATTATCCCCAGTGTGAAAGAAGAGGAGAATGAAAAATGGATTTTAACAAACAAAATACACAAAGCCTTAGCCATGGAAGGAGACCTTGGGGATCATCCCATTAAACAACCCACCATTTTGCAGAGGGAAAAACGGAGGCCCAGTGGGAGGGAAATTACATACCTGTAGCCAGAAAGCAAAACCAGGAATCCAGCTGTCCCCAGAGCCCTCCTCTCTCCTCCTTACCAGGGCATGGACATGCCCCTGCACCAGGACTCAATCCCTGCGGCCCTGTCTTTGAGGAGAAGCCAGGTGTGTGCTGCAATTGCTCACCCCCTGACCCTCTCAGGAAGTTTCTATTCATCTTGTTAATTACTTCTCCCCTCTCTCCCTGGTTCTGGGCTTGTCTGCCTTTCTCTTCTCCAAGCCAAGACTGAAACAATAAAAAAGTTTTATTACTTGTAAAACTGCTTTGGTAAGTGCTGCCATTAGCCGGGAATAAAGACTTTTTGAATGCTGCAACCTGTTGTTTTTACATTTCCTGTTAAGTTCGCAAACCTCCAAGTCTGCCGTGGCCTTGGGGATGTTGGGGTTGAGGGCACCTCCTGCCCATGACCCTGACACCTGCCCTTCCAGGGAAGTACTGGCTCCAGGGAGGGAGCCCCAGGCTAGACACTGGGAGACCCTGGAGATCCCAGCCATGCTGGCAGGGACATTGCTCCTACCCCAGGAGACCCTCAGTCTAATGAGGAGATGACTTCTTTTCTTTCCCACCCCAGGGAAGATCTAGTCTAATGGGGGAATTAGGGCCATTGCTCCAGAGAGCTTCCATATTGAAGACCTTCTGTTCTGATGGAGGAGATGCTTCCCTGAGTTTGAGAGCCCTCTCAGGCTACTATGGCTAATCCTCAAAGAGATCTCACAACAGCCCTATGAGGTAGAGACTGTCCTTATCCCTGACATACAGCTGAGGAAACTGAGGCATGGAGAGCTTGCCTGAAGCCATCCACCTAGAAAACAGCGGAGCTCACTTAGAAAAACTGACAGACTCATTTGGGAAGATTATGGGTTACTTTAGCCTGTGACTACAGTAGGTGCTCAATAAATGTTTATTGATTCAATAACTCAAAGCAAATGAGATGGAAACACTAAATGCTCCAGGATTTGGCACCTGGGGGAGTCAGGGAGTCTTCTGAGAGCCGGTGAGTTTTGATTAGAGCGCTGGGTCCTGCTGGGACCACCTCGCCATCCCTCCCAGCGTCCCCCGGCCTGACCAGCGGCAGGACTTGGAATTGACCTGTATGCAGGTCAACAGGCCATGAAGTGTCATTACCAGCATGTTGTTCTAAGAAAAAGCTCAGGCTATTTGCGATGCTGGCAGCCCCCTCCTTTGCCCACCGGGGAGGGGCCCAGGCAGCCTTTGCCTCTGTACTTCCTCCTGCAGGAGTCCCTGGGCCTGAGGCGACCCCCAGGGAGGGAGGAAAGAAAGAAGGAAGGAGAAGAGGAGGGGAAAAGGGCAAAGTGCAGGGAGGAATTAGAGGGAGGATGGGGAAGGGGGAGCTGATGGAGGCCAGTTATCCCATTCATGAGCCTGGCATGCAAATATTTACTACATGAATGAATGAATGATCATTTGAGAGGAGATACCCAGCTGGGTACCAAACTGGATTTGGCCTGCGTTGAGTCCTCTGGCTCTCCCTTGGATTAATTGGGTGAATGAATTTGCTTCCTTCCCTTCTAGGGCTCTCTTTAGTTAGGGAGAGGTGGTCTCCAAAGAGTTAAATGGCAATGTGTGATTTAATGTCAGAGATCCTGATAGAAAACACGAGGGCTGTCAGGAAACAGGGACCGGAATGTTCACTGCGTACTATTTGTAATAGCGAAACGTTGGAAACAACATAAACAGCCATCAACCAGAAAGTGGGTCTGTATTCAGATGGATTCATTCTATGGAGTACTGCATGGCAGTGAAAATGAATGACATAGCGCTATATGTAACAACATGGATCATTTTCCAGAACAATGTTGAGAGTGAAGAGCAATACTGTCTTAGCTTGAGTTCCGCGAGAGCAGAACCTGAGTGTGGGGAGATTCTGTGGGAGTTATCCCAGGAAGCAGAACGAGGGAGCAGAGAGAGTGGACAGGGATGGAAGGAGCCAGAGAAGGCCGCATTCCTGGGTGGGTTTCTGCCATGGGCAGCTGGGCTCAGGCCTGCCGGGCTCCCTCTGAAGCATGTAGAATGTGCAGGAGAAATGGCCCACTGAAGGGGGAGGGCTGGGGCATTGTCTACCAGCTCCTGTCCCCCATCATTTCAGGGGTGCCTCCAGGGATGTTAACTCCAGACCCTTCACTGTTGCCTGCACAGGCTGATTAGGCTTCTGGGACTTGGGAGAAAGCCCTGAGACAGGAAAGCAGAGACACCTCGGGGCAGAAATGGGACACCACGGCAATTTCTGAACCCTGAGTCCAGACCCTCCCCTCCTAAGGCAGCAGCTTTGCATCCTCTTTGCTGTTTCCCACAGAGGGGAGCCAGCCTGGAGAATATTAGTTTGGTGGATCTTTACTTGGGTAGAGCACTGAACCTATCTAAAGATGCTCGAGATATTCTCACTTCGAGGACTTGGTCCTGATGCTTCAGAAAGGCAACCCAGCTTCCCTCCATTTGGACAAGGCGTTTGCTTTTCTCACATCAGACTGATAGTCCCACTGGCTTAGATTTGGGGACAGGAAGGGCCCAGTCCATCTGCAAGTGGTCCAGAAGTCCCACTAGCCCAGTACCTGAGCCCTTTTAGCTCTCCACTTATGTTTCCCTGAATGGAAATCAGGCCCCAGGTCAGATTCTCAGACCCAGCTCCAGGAATTAATTAGGCGTGTAATGCTCGTTAGCAGTAATGACTGTTTCTCACTGTAGTCCTTGTGCCGCTTTGTGGGGGACAGGACCTCTGTGGCAAGTATTGAGGATTTTTCTTTGAGCAGGTTCTTGACACTGCAGGAGACCCAAAGCCTGTGTGTATGTGACTAAGGTGTGTAATGGGTGTGTGGCATGAGGTGTGTATGCAGCATGTGTGGGATGTATGTCACTCATGCTGTGTGTATAGCGTGAGTCTGGGAGGGGTGGGCATTACACGGTTGGTTTTGGCATATGTGTGGTGCATGTGACGTGGCAGTGCGGTATCTGCCGGACATGCAGTGGGGACGCCTGTGATTCTGCATAGGGTTTGTGCCTCGTGTGTGCATTACCCGAATCTGTCTGTGAGTGGGAGCTCAGATATCTGAACTTGAAGGATTTTGTCACTGTCAGAAGCAATAGATTGCTGAGAATTCCCGTGACATTGGGCAGAATTATGGTCCCGCTTAGCGCTGAGATAACATTGGTTGGAGAAAGGACGGGTGAAAAATGTCCCCAGGAATAGAGAAAGGGAATTCTGCTAGCTTGGCAGAGAAGCTGAAGCCAGGAAGGCAGGGAGGAATTCTGGATTAAAACGGAAACTCTCTGTTACCGGGAGGTGGAGGTCCAGAGGAGGGACAGGGCCAGCTCAGCCTGGAAGAACGCAGGCGGGAAGACACGGTCATGGGGAGCAGGAAGCCCCAGGAGGGCCGTGGATGTTGGTGGAGAGACGCAGGAAGGGGGAGCCCTGGGAGGGGAGAATGAAGGCATGCATGTCTCCATGTGGCCCTAGGACAGAGACAGCTCATGGGGACCATGAAATGGGGGAGGGGGGCGAGCCAGGGCCCAGCCAGAATATTTCTTGGCATCTCTGGGTCTGCCCCCTCCCCCCAGGAGCAAACCACCCCCTTCCCTCCTCATTCAATAGTCATAGAAGCAGCTTTTCCTCCCCTCTTTTCCTGTTCTAAAGAGGTCTTGTCATGTGACCATATCCCAGCTGGGACACTTTTGAGAGGAAAAGGGGCTATTAATAATTATGCCAGGACGGCAGGCAGAAACTGGGACTGTCCCAGGCCACAGGATGTGTGGTCCCTCTAGGCTCAGGGGCAAGGCTGGGTGGACCTCTCACTTCTCATCAGGCTCAGCTTGTCTCCTGTGAGCAAGGCCAGGGGAGACCCCACCCCACCCCCCAGCCCCTTGAACTTAAGCATCCTCTGAGCTTCTTCCCCTGAGGTACACTGCTGGCCAGCATGGGCTTCGGGGGGACTCTGAGAAAATCCAGCCTTCCCAAAGAATTACCCAAACTCATTGGGGAGCACGCAAAAAAGCAGGGTCATTCTGTATTCATGCGACCACCCTTCTCATGCTTAGCCCCACCCAGTATTCTCCTGCTCATTTGGACCTCAGGGCATCTCCCCCAACATACTCTGGGATAGAGATGGGGCTGGACGGGGACCATCAGAGGCCCCCAAACATCGGCCTTCTCCCTCATCTTTCTCTCCTTGGAGTCATTCAACAAACATTTATTATTTGGCTACTTAACTTTTTTGCATTATGAAAATGGCATCATAGCAATATTAGAGAAAATGTTTAAAAATAAACATAAGTCATTTCTAGGTGTACCACCTTAACACAATAATTAATTTCATTTTTGCTTAGTCCCTTCTGATCCTTGTCAGCACGCCTACATTTTTATTACATAGTTGTAATGCGCATATAATTTTATATCCTGAGTTTTTATTTCACATTTTATCATAAGCATTTTCCATGTTACATAATTTTCATAAATATTTTAAATGGCTGCATAATAGTTTGAGTTTCTATACCATAATTTACTTAACAATTCCCCTATTGTTGAACATTTAGGTTGTTTTCCGTTTGGGGCTATTACAGATAATGTTACAACAGTGAATATCTTCATGCACATATAACCATTGTTATTCTTTTGAATGATTTTCTTTGGATACAGTATTAGGAGTGGGATTACTGGGTCAAAGTGAATGAGCATTTTTATAACCGTTGATATGTATTGCCATATTGCTTTCCAAAATGGTCATTCTAATTTTCAACATTATCAGTAATGTGGATACAGTCTCAACATAACATTGTCAATGGTGCATGTGTTCATTTTTCCCCTAAATTGCTAATTTAGGGAAGTATAAAACAGAACTTCCTTGTTGCATTAATTTGCATTTATTGGATTTCTAGCAAGGGCAAACACTTTCTGCATTACAAAAGAATGTATTGGCTATTTTTGGGTGCCAGGGTCTGTGCTAGGTGCTGCAGGGACTACAAAGATGAAAAAGACAAGGCCCATGTCCTCAGGGAGCTCACAGTCCAGCACAGGCATGCATGAGTGGTTGCCCGAAGGGGGGAAGACTGGATACAGTAAGAGACGTCCTCCCAGAGAAAGTGCCATTTGAGGTGGCTCTGGAAGGATTGGTGAGCTTTGAACCTGAGAAGGGAGGAAGAATAACCCATGCAGAGGTTCCAGACTGGACAAAGGCGTGGAGGTGGGAAAGCAGAGGGTGTGAAGGGGGGACTGGGATGAAGGGTGGCCAAGGAGAGCAATGAGCAATCCAGCAGCAAAGGTGAGGCGCAGCCAGCAGGGGGAGCCTGCATCCTCTGGGCTTTAACCAGACCCTTGGCTGGCCGGTGGGCAGAGCTGGCTGGCAGGCTGGGCCTGGGGCAGGGCTGGAGGCCGAGACTTGGGGAGGACGCTGCTGGGTACCCTGGTACAGTTGTCAGAGCCCCCTTGCCTTTGCGTGGCACTTCCATCTTCTCAGAGCATTTCCACATTCTTTTGACACTGATATTCCTTCAAGACAATCAGCTTCCACATCCCCATTTTACAGATGAGGAAATCAAGGCCCAGTGCTGTTGAGTGACTCACAGTAGGTCACAGCTTAAGGTGCAGAGCCAGAACTTGAACCTGGGTCAGGCTCTCAGCCCAGTGCTCCCTAATGGGATCAGGCAGCAGGGAGAGGAGGGATGGAGGGCAGTGATTCTCAACACTGCATCAGCACCATCAGGACTTTTTAAAAATAGGTGGATTCTTGCCACTCCCCACTCAAGACCTGCTCAGTCTGAATCTTCAGGGGAGAGACCCAGAATCTGAATCTCCAAACTCTTTCTGGGTGCTTCTGAGGCATTGCTTGAGGTTGTGATGCCCCTGAGATAGTGTGATGGAAGGGAGGTGGATCCCAGTGGGGCAGAGGGTGGAACAAGACAGAAAGAGTGACACCTCGTGTTCTCAGTAAACGGCCGCGGTTCGCAGTGATGGGGAGAATGAGTCCCAGGTTGCCTTGCCCCAGCATAGGGAAAGCTGCAGGCAGGGTCAGCTTGAAGAGGGCTCTGCTGGCCAGGTACCACAGCCCGGCACTGCCTCCGAAGAGGGGGATTTGGAGGTTGGGTGTTTATGAAGGGTGCTGGGAGCCCAAGCGTGGACTCAGCCCATAGCTGGAAGGGGCAAAGCTAGGAGTTGAACCCAGGTGTTCTGAGTCTTCGTGTATTTTATTTATAAATCTGGAAGCAAACGTGTTTGAGTGAGCACTCTGATCCAGCCAGGGCTCTGGAGCTGGGTGGGGGCCCAGGAGGGTGTCCTGGGCGATTTCCATTGCAGAGCTGCCTGAGGCTTGTGCATGAGGGCTATGGAAGCTAATCAGCCAGATCAGAGGCACTCAAAGGTCCCGAGGGCTGGGATATGTTTCATATGTGCCCTTCAGTGGCAGATCAAAGAAGAACAATAGAAGATCAATTTACGTTTCATGTACATGAAACCGTTTTATTCTCCCACTGATCCTATAAGGCTCTTAGGGAAGTAAGAGCATACCTATTTTACAGATGCAGATACTGAGCCCAGATAAGTGCCTTGCTAAATCCACATAGTTAGGGCAGTAAAGCTAGGATTTAAATGTAGGACATCAGGCTCCAAATCCATCCCTGTCTTAATTATTGACGCATTAAGTTCCACAAGCATTTACTGAGGGTGTAGGCTGTGCAGAAGCTTCAGTTAGGGCTGGTGACGAATAGGATGATAAAGCCACAGCCCCTTCACCAGGGCAGTGCTGTGCAAAATGGGGCCCCAGACCAGCCGCTTGAGCATGACCTGGAGCTTGTTAGCACTGCAGACTCTCAGGCCCCCTCCCCAGACCTCCTAAATCAGAACCTGCCTTTTAACAAGGCCTCCCAGGTGATTCCCACGCACTTTAAAGTTGAAACGTTCTTGCCTCTTAGGGGTTGTTCTCCACAGGGGCTGCACATTAGCATTCCCGGGGAGTTTGGGGGGACCCCCCTCCCCCCGCCAGACCCCTCCCCGAGAGAGCTGGATCAGTTAACTGGTCTGGGTTGGGGCCTTGACAATGAAAGTTTTAAAACTCCCCAGTTGATTCTGATGGTGTGGGGTGGTCTAGTCTCTTTCTAAATATTCGGTGCTGTGCAGTTGGGAGGCCTTGCTGTTAATTATCATCTTGGGTAAGTAGCTGGGCCAAGAATGCCCCACTATTATGGGGTTTGGAGAGGTTGTTTGCTGGGACCTGGGAAGCAGGTGCTGGGAGAATGGGTCAGACGTTCACAAAAGTTGAGGTCTGCAGCCCAATCTGGGTCTCTGGGGAACCTGAAGGAAACAGAAACAGAGGCCTGCAGGGGTGTGGAGATTATCGTTCTCTTTTTATAGGTGAAAAAAAATTGAGACTTGGAGATTTTTAGGTTTTAGCTCAAGGTCATTAAGTTTCTAGTAGCTAGGACTTGAACCCAGGTCTGGCTCCACTGTGCTACCCTTGTCATCAGGAGAAAGGCAGGAGACCCAGTGGACCCCCATCGGGTCAAGCCCTTCCCACTTGAGCTTTCTCTATCCCAGCACTGCCCCTCTCCTGCCTCCCTCTAAGGCTGACTGAGGGACCCAGGCCCCTGGGGCTACTCAGTGGGAGTTTCAATAAGCCAGGAGGAGGCTCCCACCAGCAGCCAGAGATGGCTGCCTGTGGCCCAAGGATGGGGTGAATGAGTGCATATGTGTGTGCACATGTGTGCGTGTGCACATGTGTGTGTGTGCATGTGTACCCCTTTCTTGGGTACTGGCCCAAGTTTTGCATCTACTTGCTGGAAGAGAGAGAGTTCAATCTGGCCCTGGTACAAACTCCACAGACACTGAACTGCCATCTTCATTTAGCTAACGTTCTTTCTGGACAGACCTGGCCGGGATTCGTCTTCATTATCCAGTGAGGGGCTCACTCTGGGCAAGGCTTTGATCTCTGGAGCTGCAGAAAATCACCTCGGGAAGATGATTTCCCCTGCAGGCCATTACCGAGGCAGTGGGAGACTGTATTACAGAGAGGTGCCTGCAACAATCCCCCAGCCCCACCACCACACACACACAGGACGCACCCGGCCCAGACAGGCGCCCAGTCTGTCTCTGGTCTGGCTCAGCTGAGCTGGGAGGGGTCAAGACCTCGTCTCTTCCTCTCTCTGTCCCCCACAGTACCCCCTGCACAGTAGTTCCAGCACTGGTAACTAACATCTGCAAAGCACATCACAAAGTCCCTTCACATTTGATTTTTACAAGCTCCAAAGCCAGACCCACCAGGGTTCACATCCTGGCTTGGCCACTTACACACTGTGACCTTGGGCAAGTTACTTCACCTCTCTGAGCCACAGTTTCCACATCTACAAAATGGAACAATACCACCAGCCTACAGCACTTGTGAGGGGCTCAGCACAGTGCTGGATGCAGATATTACCTGATCACAAACAAGGAAACAGGCTCCTGGGGACACCCCCAACAAACTGTGTGCCTTTGGGAAAGTTACTTCTCTCTGAGTCTCAGTGTCTTCCCCTTTGGGATCAGTTTGGTGGCATTCCCATCTCCCTGCTTTGCTGTGACGGTCAAGTGAGATCATGAGTGTGGATATGCCTGGGAGCCCTGAGAGCTGAGACATGTACAGAATCATGGAGATGCGGGGCTGCCCTCGTGGGGAGGAGTGCTCCTGGGCAGCCGTGCTCCCCAAAGCCCCTGAACTTTACCTTGAGGCATGGGGCTTCCAGACACTTTGTGGCTTTTAAAATTCTTCTAGTGTTCGGCTTTGAGGAGTACAGACACCGCTGGGTCAGCAAGATTCAAAGTCCACGTGGAGTAGACCAGCCCCCACCCTGAGCCTGCAGTACTTTGCTGCACCCACCCCATCCCCACTTTTACTGATGACCTTGATCCCCTCTGTCCCAAACCCTTTCCTGCCCTTGTCCCAGCCCAGCCTCCACCCTCCTAATGGTGCCTCAGGCAGCCCTGATGCCTCCCCTGAGCTCCAGTCTGGGCCCCCATCCTTCTACCTCCCACATCCCCAGCTCCATTCTTGGCTCTAGTCCAGCCTCTGGCCTTTCTCCTTGCGCTGTGCCCCCAACTGGTTTTAATCCCCCATGATTGGCACTCTCTTGCAGCGCAGGGTAAGGACATTTGGTCTGAGCAACTGGCGCTTCACCACTATTATCTGTCCGTGGCGGCAGCGTCTGTAATCCACCCCATTGATTCGGCTGCTTTTCTTCTTTTGCACACACTCACAGGCACCGTGACCCCACTTGGACTTGTTTGAATTCTGCAGTAAGCAAAGACAGAGGAGGCTTTTCGCAACTGGGGCTGCGAGTCTTTGGGAAGCTTCTACATTCAGAAAGGGCAGCTAAGAGGGATTCATAAAGTGCCTTACAAATCCAAACAAATGCCTTGTGTTCCCCCAGCGTGGCGCCTTGGCGGCCTTCCTCACACCTGACCACCCATTAATCTGCCTTTTAACGGGGGCTGCTTGGGGCTGCGGTGCAAGGTTACAGTCTCCAGCCCAGCCCCAGCTGGGCCTCCTACAAACTGGGTCACCCTGCAGGGCCGCCTTTAGTGGCTGTCGTGGCTGCAGCCCTGCTCCTTCCAGGCAGGCCCCGGCTTCAGGCCTCGAGCTGACGGGCAGATTACAGCAACCTGGCATTCCAGGTGAGAGGCAGCCGCCCCTGGCATCTACCCAGAGGATGGTGAAAGAGGAGGATCCTGTCAGGGCTTTTCTCTGAGTCCAAGGGACCTGGGACTTTGAACAAAAATTCTTAACCTGGAGCCCTTGAGCCTGGGCCATAGACCAGGAAATTATGTGCAAAATTGTGTGCCTCTGTGTGTGCAGGTGTGTGTATTTTGTTCATTTTGGTGGGGAAGAGTTCACAGCTTTCAACAAAAGGGTCTGAGACTGAGCAGTGTGGCCAAAGCACGGCTGCCTGGGGCTCATGGGTCAGGGCCGTCAGCCCGAGGACGGGCTCAGGAGGCATCAGGCCAAGCCTCAGCCTTTACAGGTGGCCCAAGTGGGCTGGGGGCCAAGTCCAGAACCCCCAAGAGGGACATAGGCAGCAGTCTCGTTGTGAAAGGACAGGACCTGAATAAAGACGAGAGTGGGCATGAGAGGAGGGGAGACCCAGGAGTTTGGGCAAAGTGGGGTCAACGGAATTTGGAAGTCGATTAGCTACAGAGAGTGAGAAGAGGGAGGCATCTGGAATGATTTCCAAGTTTCGGGCTGGGATTTGAGTGTTGGGGGCTGCTTCAGTGGCACTGAGATTAGGAGTATTGACAGAGGAGAAGGAAGAGGGGAGGAGGAGGGAGGGAGGAAGGGAGGGAAGGAGGGACAGAGAGAAGAGAAGGGGAAAACTAAGTGCTATTTTAAATTTTGGATTATGCTGTAATTTTTAAATCTTGTCTCCACTATGAGCAAAGTCGACCTGGAATTTACAGTCATGGAAAACAGAAATTGGGCCATACACGTGTCTGGTCCCCTTAGGACCTTAGGTGGTTTCAATGTTGCAGTGGGTCCAGGAGGGAATGCGTTTGTGTCTTGAGGGGAAGGTGAGGGATGGGGGAACCAGCTGCTAGCTTGCTTGTGGGAGAATGGGGTCCTTAGGTCTGGAAGGACAGGGAGAGGGGACCAGGGCTGTGTGGTCAGGAGAGGGAGCCCAGTCCCAGCCCAGCCTCAGAGAGATTGGGGGATTTGCCACAGTCGTGGAGCTGACTGCCAGAGCCCGCAACAGAGCAGAGGCTCATCTCAGCTTCAGCAGTTTTTCTCAATCTTCAGGAGAGTTTGCACCTGTGCCTTGAGGGAAAGCCCGGGGCCCTGCTAACCCCTGTGGCACTTCTTCCTCTGGGTGGACCTCACCCATGTAGGGCACACGACCAGGTGAGTGAAATAGGGGCTGGATCCAGCCCCCACTTGCTGCCTCCGCTTGGTTACTATTTGCAGTAAACGTCCTGCGTTTACCGCACGTGGTGGCCCTAGAGAGAAGCCCTGAGAGAATAGCCTGCAGGCCTGAGCCCTCTGCATCTGTCCAGGCTGCTTGCCACCACGTCCAGGCCCCACAATGCCAGGCTCTACCTGCTGGCAGAAGCCCTGGGCTCAGCCAGCTACAGCTCCAGAGCCGGGGTTGCATGCTCTTCTGGTTGGTGGGTCTTTCCATCTGACCTTTTGGTTATCCCTGATCCAAAACCTAGCCTGTGCCTCCAGATTCTCCTGCCTGCCTGGCTAGACTTAGCCTCCTCATTTGCCCCATGCCCTAATCCCCAGCAGACCCAGGAGCCATGACTTGTCTCCCCCAGTGCCAGTCCTTTCCTGGACTTCTCCCTCCCCCCACTCCAGCCTCATGGTTTCATCTGGCTCTAAAGAGACCTTTTCCCCTCTTGCCAGAAGCCATTTTGAAATTTGCAAACTTTTGCAAATGGAGAAATAGTGAACAGAAAGCAGAAAGGAACCCTCCACAAGTCCCAGTTTTCTCCCTGTCCTCTCTTCTCCCCCGCCCCCTCCTGGTGGCTTAATAACTCACACCAGCTTCCCTGGATCCTGGCCACACTTTGCTTCGTCAAGCCAGCTTAGAAGGAAGGGGGTGTCTGGGAAACTCTTCCGATGCCCCTAATCTCTTGTAGAAAGCCATGTGGGATTGAGGTGCAGGCCCTGGCTGCTGAGTTTCTGTCTCCCCGGGATGCATTCTCTGCCCTTTTCACAGATTCTCAGGGCCTGAAGGACCTCATGGACAACCCACCCTCTGCTTCAGATTTTGCCTTGAGGACAGCATTATTGGTTTTTCTTTCTTTCTTTTTCTGGCTTTATTTCAATGTGTCTCCCTTATCCCCAAAGAGATTGTGAGGTTAAGGACTGAGTCCTTTATTTTTATTTCCCCCAAGTGTTTAAAACACAGTAAATGCTCGACAATGGCTCGTAAATATAAAAGATGTTAGAGTTCAGTTTGATTTCATCTTGTCTAACCCCATCATTTTACAGACAGGGAAACTGAGGCCCAGAGGGGCATCTGACCTGCCCAAGGTTTCCTGATCCTGAGCCCATCCTCCTAGCACACCTTTGTTGTTGATGACTGATTGGCCGATTGATTGATAACAGTGAGGAGCAAGAGCAGCAGGCAAGGTAGGGATGGGGGGGTCCCAAGGGTTGTCCTGTAGGGCCCTGCACCAATTTCCTGAGGGACCTTGGGAAGTCCCCAAGACACCAGTGTCCTCCTGGATGGTGTGGGGAGCCAACAACATTGCCTTGAACTTGAATTCTTAAAGGTGCCTCCAGGGTGAGAGGACTGGGTCCAGCCAGCATGGAGTCCCATCATTTCTTCCAAACTGATGCACCTTGGCCCCCAGACATTACCATGGGAAGGAAGAAGGCCTTAATTAGTGAAATGGAAAGACATGCTCCAGATCCCAGGCATTAAACAGTACTTTTTTATTGCAAGTGACAGAAACCCAACCTTTGATAGCTTAGACAGAAAAAGGGATTGATTGCATCTTATAACTAAAAAGAACAGAGGTGGACATTGCTTTGGGCACAGATGCATCATGGGGCTCAGATGAAGTCAGCAATCTGTCTCCACCTTAGCTCTGTTTTCCATT
The DNA here is from genome assembly GCA_029593785.1 of Cabassous unicinctus. NCBI lineage: Eukaryota > Metazoa > Chordata > Mammalia > Cingulata > Chlamyphoridae > Cabassous > Cabassous unicinctus. The sequence continues at coordinate 3,404 of JAQZBX010027556.1, read as the reverse complement.
GTGTTGGCTTCATTTTCAAGCAAGCTCTTCCCACGTAATGGCAAAGATGGGCACCAGCAGTTTCAGGTCCACAATCTCCCAGCCTAAATGGAAAGAGCACTTTTTTACCCAATTTTTCCAGCAAAAAAATCCCAAGACTGAATCTCATTGACTGGAGTGATCATATGCCCATCCCAGAACCAATCACTGTGGTGAAAGAAATGGGAAATTCTGGTTGGGCAGGCTTAGGTCATGTGCACTCTGGGGTTAGGGGTGGGATCAGCCTCACCCATTCCATGTGGCCTGAGCATGGGGAAGAAGTGGGTCTCCCAAGGAAAATGAGGTGCTTTTGTGCTGACAAAACAGCAGATGCCCACTATCTCCTCCCCACGTGAGCCCCATCACCACCACGCTTTGATTTGCCGGTTGCATGGCCTGGTCTGGAAAATGTGGGTAAAGGGCTGGGAGAGAGGGACGGCAGTGGAAATGACTGGAAAGCATGGGGAGCCAGAAGGGGGTAGGTTCACTGAGGCCATAAAAGTGTCTGGATAACTTACCTTGGCTCTCATTCCCGAAGAAAGGTAATAACTGATGTATAGAAAGCTTTCACATCCATTTGGTCCTTATTTATCCTCATAAGAATGCTCTAAGATGGAGAGAGGCAACTGAAGCTCAGAGAGTGAGGTCATGTGCCCCCGAGAAAATCCAGCCAAAACATGGCCACCCAACAAATCCTCACATGTGCGAGTATCCGAACTCAATTCTCAATCCCAAGCTCTTAGCGTTGCACCATTCTCAAAACGGGGCAAGGCCTCTAAGGAGCTGGTCTGCTGGTGGCTGGAGACCAGAAGGGCCTGCCATTCCCCATCTACTCTCAGGGCTGCACAGGAGCCTGGAGCAGGGGCCTGTGTTTCCCCCAGTGGAGAGGGGAGGCCAAATTGGCCCGAGACCAGCGTGGGCCGCAGGAGGGAGGGCAGCCTCTTGCAAATGAAATATTCATGCTGGTTATTGAATCAACTTTTATTGGAATAAAAATACACTTGCTGAATACATTTATTTCCCCTGGTTCCTTTCAACTCGTTTCCCTCCCTGAGTGATTTGATTTGGGGGCCAGGGAAGTTTTTTGTGTTTTTTTTTCCCCCTACAACTAAATTAGACTTAGGTCAGCAGAATAAGCATGTCATGTCAGGACTGGTGCTTGGTGAGAGAGGAGCCTCGCGGGGGAGCTGTCCTGGCCCCAGACCGGCTGAGGAGTGGGGGGGCTGAGGCCTCAGGGGCAGGGAGGTAAGGGCTCAGAGCCCCTAGCCAGATCAGCCTCCAGGTTCGTAGGCACGCGCCGGGGCACACCGAAAAGCACACACACATTCACAAACACACGTGCTTCCCTCTCTCCCTTTCCTCCTCTGCGAGTTAATGGCGAAGCACCAAAAACATTTGGAAGTAGAGAGGTTCCCACAGGCTGGGAATTGTTGTGCCGCCTCTGGGTCTCGTTGCGCGGTCCCTTCAACTCCAGGGCGGAAGGCCTCCCGGCTCTGCCCTCTCTACCAAGTATCTGTCCTTTGAACGTTTTTTCTTCCTCATTTACCTCTCTCGGTTTCTTTCTCTTCTGTCCATCTCTACAGCGCTCTATTGCTGTTTTCTTGCTCAGCCTCTCTCAGGGGCCTCTGTCTCTCCCAATTCTTCTTAGTCTCTTTGGCTGTGACTCTGCCTGACTGTGTGTAAATGTCTCCTTTTTCTCTCTAACTTCATATTCAGAACATTCAGAAGTGTTCCACAACTACACACACTCTGACACACTCATACCCACATTCTCACCCACAGTTTCACACACACATACTCCTATACATACGAAAGTACATACTGTCATCCCATTTCACACTCACACCCAACAGTCTCACCCAGTTTCACACGTACACATCAGACACTCACAGTCTCTTACACACCCATTTATACACACTTTCTCACAGTCACACTCCCACACAGTCTCATGCATTCACACTCACAGTTTCTCTCACACACACACACACAAGCATTTACTCTCACATATTCTTATACATACTGACCACATACCATACTTACACATACACACTCTCTCACACTGCCACAAACTGCTGGTTGGCTCAGCAGATAAAATCAGGGCCCTCTGTCCCTACTTCCTGCGCCGAGGTGGGCACCTGGGCTTCATCCAGTGCTCTGCACCCGCCCCACGAGCACTCCAGCCCGGCCCTGGGCCACCTGTAGGCGTCAGAGCAGTGAGCCAAGAGAATGGAGCCCAGACACTACTGCAGGGACACAACTGAGGTAGAGGGAGCCTCCCGACTGGACAGTGCCACCTGGAAGGTCCACACCTGCCTCAGTCACCACAATGAGATGGGACCTGTGCCAGGGGCTTCATTGGTACCTGAGACTGCCAGTCACCCATGGAGACAGGTGCTCCTGGGCAGCAGAGCCTGGCTTCCCTGCCGACAGCCCTGCCTCCCTGAGGCCCGGGAGACCCTTGTCGAGTCTTAAAGGCCCTGTACTTTAGGGTGGCTCTTTGGGGCCACTTCTTCCTTGTTCCTGGTCTCTCCCAGTCCACCCCCACCACAGACTCCCTGGCACCCCTGCTGTCCTTCCTCTCAGCTCCAGTCCCGACTGCTTCTCATTTCAGCCTTACCTGGCTCCTTTGCCTGGAAACCTCTCCTTACCCGAAACCCTCTCAAGTCTTCCCTCCAAGGACCTCCTAGCTCTCTTTCTTCCTTGATTTTATGTCCGTTCTCTCCCTCTTTCTTTCTCACCCTCAATCTCTCTCGCTCTTGCTATCTCTCCCTGTGCTACTCTCTCCAAGCAAGCAGAGCCTGTGGTACTGAGGAGAAGGCTGTGACCCTCGAACACATCAGGGAGCAAGCACCTCCTGGGGAGAGGCACCTGTGAAGGGAAGGAGGGAAGGGTCAGGCCAGCGGGCTCAGAGGCCCCTGGGGTGGAGATGGTAAGAAAAACCAGCGTTACCTGAGAAGAAACATGGTGGCTAGACAGACCTGGCCCAGATCCAGCTTCTTCACCTTACTAGCTTTGTGACCTTGAGCATGTCACCAAACATTTCTGAGTGTCATTGTCCCCCTTCTGGGAAGTGGGCACAGTTATATCCATTTAGGTGCTAAAGCATGAAACATGCTTGGTCTGCAGAAATTGCTCAGGTAATGGCAGTCGCTATCGCCCCCACCCTTAGCATCATAAAAGGAGGCCTCCTGGACGCCAGCAATCCCCTCAGGGGGCACCGAGGCCGCCAGTCAGGCTGACCATTTCCACCAGGCCTGACATGTGTCTGAGCTGTCGACTGTTGGCAGATGACAGCTCCATCGCAGCAATGACGGCCGGGCTTGTGAGTCCTTCCCCTCGTCATCCCCCTGCTGCTTATGATAATTTAATTGATCCAGCTCACACCG
>JAQZBX010027555.1:0-28300 GCA_029593785.1 Cabassous unicinctus | reverse complement strand
GTGGAGACCCACATAATGAGCAGGAAGGAGTTAGACTCCCATCTTTGGGAGGACTGATTCATTCAGGAAGAGACAGGTGAGGGTCTCTCAACAGCAAGGGTGGTTCCTAATAGGGGAAGGCAAACCAGTGTGTCAAGACCTCTTGTTGCATGTAACTATGAATCTTGTCATCCAATGAGTCAAGCCAGGGCGTCATCTTGAGCCCCAGGGGGATGGGGAGGGAGGAACAGAATAGATCAAACAGGGGGTACTAAGTGGTCAGTGGAAATGTTCTTCATTACCTTACAGTGATGGACCCAGGACATGGTAAATATCATCAAATTTTATAAAAGTGTATGGTCTAAAATGTAAACCATACTGTAAACTATTGACAATGTTTAGTAGTTATGTTTCACTATTAGTATATCAGTTATAACAATGCTACCATCCACATATAAAAAGGCTTTAATATGGGTTGAGGAAAGGGGGACGAGGTTGGGTATATGAGAATCTCTTGTATTCTGTGTGTAACTTTGCTGTGACTTAAAACTTCTTTGAAAACAAAATGAAAAATAGTGAGACACTGGGGAATGAGAGGCGGAAGGTGCCACAGTACAGACTGGACACCAGATATTGCAGTGATAAAAGGCAAAATGTCAAAAAAAAAATTTTATTTTATTTATTTTTCATGTTTTAAATATCCCAATCTTCTTTTAATTTAATTTAATTTTTTTATTTTTTTTAAGTTTTCATGTACTTTATCTCTTACATTTAAACTTATCATTATTATTTCATTTTCCTATTAATTATATTTGGCTATTGTATTGGCTTCATCTTTAAAGAAGCTTTGGATCACAGAAGGGTTACAACTGGGGTGGGAGAGGATTGTTGGTGAGGGGTGTCAGGGATGGGGGTTGCATGGGAGGAAGTTCCCCTGAACATACATACAAGGTATATAAAATTGTTCAAATGTTCACGGGGCATTGTCAGAGCGGGCAGAGAATCACTCAACAAATGAAAGAATACTGAATTCCCATCCTGGAGAGCTCTGCCACATTCTCCAAGGGAGCAGCAACAGTCTCTCTAAGTGCAGTGGCAGTGTCTGGCAAAGGAGGATGATCCACTGATGGGCCCTTGATATTGATGACTAGCCTTATGAGTCTTTGCTCTTGTAATTAAAACTTAGCCTACTGTTGTGATGTGCCTAAGGGTTGCCTCCTGAGAGCCTCCTTGTTGCTCAATGTGGCCTCTCTCTAAGCCAAACTCAGCATATGAATGCATTACCTTCCTCCCAGCATGGGACATGACTCCCGGGAATGAGCCTCCCTGGCACCGAGGGATTACTACCAAGTGCCAACTGGCAATGAGACTGGAAAAAGACCTCTAATAAAGGGGGGAAAGATAAAGACAAATGAGTTTATATGGCTAAGAGACTTCAAAGTAAGTTGGGAGATCATCACAAAGGTAATGCTTATGCACCTCTCAGTAGGACCTCATAGACTTCCAAAGTGGATATCACCCCAAATAGAGGGGCTCCTGAGGGTTCCAGAGACACCCAGGTCCTATGTCAGGGCAGATAGCTCTGGAGTTTGGTGCCTTGCCAGTGGGCCCTAACTTGGAATTTGTACTCCTGAAAATGAAAGTTGAACTCAAATATGTCTTCCCTGCACATGGTTCATCTGTCCCTTCTATTCAAACCTATATGTGGTGCTGGAGTTTGTAGGTGTACGTTCAGAGACTGGAGTCTTTGGGCTGTCCATGTGCCAGCTGGGCCCAGAATCTCGATGGAGCTGCAACTCCTACTCTACAGCTCAATGGACTCACCCAGGACACCTGGCAGGGAGATGATGATGAACAACACCATCCCAGGGAATGGAGAGAGTCTGCAGTTGCTGGCAGGATAATCCCATCCATCTTATCCATGGGATATAAGCCTCTTCTCAGTTGGAGGTGGAGTGGACATCACCATCCCAGACTCCTCAGGATTGGGGGAAGGGCTATGGACTAGAGTGGACTTACTGGTATTCTATTATAGACATATTGTGATTTGAGCAATAAAAGAAATTACAACATTAAGGTGGAGCCAGTGGCCTCTAGATGCTTTAGGGGCAGGGAGAGGGAAAAGCAGCTGTAATACAGGGGCTTTTTCGGGACTTGGGAATTGTCCTGAGTGACATTGCAATGGCAGATATAGGCCATTTTATATCATCATATAACATGCAGAACTGTGTGGGAGAGATTGTGGTCTACAATGCTTAATGGCAAAGCCCCAGGATGTGTTTATCACTTGCAATTAATGTGCCACACTAATGAAGGCTGTATATGTGAGAGGTTTTGGGAGGTGTGGGAAGTGGGCCTATTTTCAGTGTAATATTTATGTAATCTAAGTATCTTTTTTTAAAAAAATTAAAAAGAAACACAAAAACAAAAACAAACAAAAAATATATATGAAGAAATAATGGTCCAAAACTTCCCAAATTTGATGAAAAACATTAAAATACACAGCCAAAACTCAAGAAATCTAAGTAGTATAAACAAAAAGAGATCAAAACCTAGACAAATCATATTTAAATTGTCAAATGCCAAGACAGAAAGAAAATCTTGAAAATATCAAGAGAAAAACATTTCATCATGTACAATAAATTATCAGGTGATTTCTCATTAGAAATAATGGAGGCCAGAAGGTAGTTAGAAGACATATTCAAAGTACAGAAAGAAAAATGTCAACCAACAATTAATTTAAAATTTTCTCAAAAAGTAAAGCTCAAGTCTATATGGCTTAATTGGTGACTTACATCCAACATTTAAATAGAATTAATATCAACACTTCATAAACTCTTCCATGAAAATATGGAGCAGTTAACACATCCCAGTTCATTCTCTGTGGCCAGTATTACCCTGATATTGAATCCAGCCAAACACATCACAAGAAAAGACGATGACAAACTGCTACATCTCATGAATAGGGACACAATAACCTTCAGCACAATATTAACAAACCAACTCCAGCAACATATAAAAAGAATTATATAACATGACCCAGGAATGCAAGTTTGAGTTAACATTCAAAAATTAATTAAATTAATATGCCATTTAAATAGAGTAAAAGACAAAAATATATGGTCAACTCAGATGGTGGAAAAACATTTGATAAAATTTAGCATGCATTCATGGTAAAAACACTCATCAAACTAGAACTGGAAAGGATCTTCTTCAACCTATAGCTAACATAGTAATTAATGATGAAAAAAAAAAAACTGAAAGCTTTCCCCTGTACATCAGCATAGTCACACTCCGCACTTAAATTCAACATTATACTGGATGGCCTAACTAGGTCAATCAGGCAAGAAAAAGAAATAAAAACATCCATATAAGAAAGGAAGAAGTAAATCTTTTTATTTGTAGAAGATATTGTCCTGTAGGTAGAAACCCTAAAGAACACACACACAAACAACTAGTTAAGGAAGAACACAGGATATAGGATCAATATAACAAATCAGTTGTGCTTCTATATACTAGCAATGGACAATCCAAAAATAAAATTAGGAACACAATCCCATTCACAATTGAATAAAAAATTTAAAAAAATACTTAAGAATAAATTTAACAAAAAAGTCCAAGGTCTTATATGTGGAAAACTATAAAACATTGCTGAGAGAAATTTTAAAAATCTAAATTACTGGAAAGCCATTTCATGTTCATTGATTGAAATCTCCTTAAATTGGTATATTGATTCAGTGCAATCCCTATCAAAATTCCAGCCAGTTTTTTACAGAAATTGACAGACTGATTCTAAAATAAAATAAAAATACAAAGTACTTATAATAGTAAAAGCAATTTTGAAAAAGAAGAACCAAGTGAAAGAACTTATAGTTCCCTATTTCAGCACTTACTGTAAAGTTACTGTAATTAAGACAGGATGTTAATGGCATGAGTGTATACAAAAAAAACAATAGAAGAGAATTAAAAGTCTGTAAATAAATCTACATGTAGTGCCATTTGATTTTTGAGAAGGGTGCCAAAGCAATTCAATTGTCAAAGGGCAGTCTTTTTAACAAATGATGTTGGGACAATTGGATATCTTCAATCTATATTTATAATAAGCATGTCATTAACGAACTATAAACATTAAAAAATTGCTTACAAATCGATGAGAAAAATTAACACTCCAATAGCAAAATAGGCAATGGACACGACATGACAATTAAATTTAAATAAATAGATGAATAAATAAGTAAAAATAATTAAATGAAAGCCAATATTCCATAGCTTATGATGTATGTTTAACAATAAAAGCATGTTGATTATCTCAAAAAATGTAATGCTTTTTTCAGCAAATTCATGCAGTTTGAAGGACTATAAATTAATAGGAATGTTTGTGATTCTTTAGGTCCAGTGGTTTTAACTAGAATCCCTCTGGGGCTGAGCAATGAAACACAGAGACTATGGAATTGCATCCCTTGCTGTAGGGCAGGTTCAGTTAAATTTTCTCCTCTCTTCCCATTCTCTCTGGTCAAGAACATCATAAAACCCCTGCTGATCTGCCAGGAATGGGAGTATATACTTGGTGATATATATGTTGGCCTCATGTATGCATAAAGGGGATAGATTTAATCAATGGGCCAATTCTAGCAGCTTGTGCAGTAGAGCTTGAGGCCACAGGGAAATGATGTAGCTCCCAACAAGATTTTTCAGCCTCTAGAAGAACCCTAGAGATATGCTGGCATCCCTCATTGGAAAGGTCAGAAAACAGAATCCTCAGAGTGATTTGGAGCTGATGAAACTTCTAAGGCAATATTCACGGATACCTGGGATTTTAGAGGATTCTGGGGCAAAGACCCATGGCTGGGATTATTCCATCATATTATATACCTCAAATAAAATATCCATCAACTCTATGGAAACATCATTCCTCTGGCTTATCCTTTACCAGCTGAACAGATGAAAAGTTATTAAACAGAGAGTGGAGGGCTAAGCTAAACATTCTTCAGAAACATCATTTATTTTCAACAAAATAGATAAGACCACTAAACTCACCCCCTAACTTGTTAGGCAAACAAGTTACTTCTAGGAGCTCTTTTAAATATGGGTGGCTCTTTTATGATTCTTACATTATAAATGTAGGATGCTCATGAATGATTTGAGGAATTTGGGGAAATCAGGAGAAAACAGAATGACAAGACTATTTGGAATCTGGACTATTGGAATTCAAGGTTACTCTCAATCACTGCAAGCCACATGTTTGAAGTTTGGTAAGGTCCAGACTGCAAAGGGAGCCAGTGAAGATTTTGGGCGTTGCCTTGGAACCTTGGCAAAGTACTTCCAAGCTTCCAACAACCATGGTTAGCTGACCAGCTTCACCTCTGTGGTTTTAAGAGAGATATCTTCAGCCTTGTGTATTCTACTGTGCTTTCTTCCTGTTAGCTCCATTTCCAGAACCGTGCTCTTTGAGTATTGTCATCATTCATTCATTCATTCATTCATTCATATAGCAGTCAATAGACAGTATGTTATAGGGGATAAGATCTGGCATCAGATTGATTATTTCTCAATTTTGTCTTCAGCATTTACAAGTTCTAAATCCTTGGGCTAAATACTTAATCTCCCTGTGCCTCAGTTTACTCATTTGAAAAAGTTTGCTAATATTGACTACCTTATAGGTTTATGATAGGAATTGAATATGTTAATATTGTAAAGCAGTTAGAATAGACCAGGAACACAGTAATTACTATATAAGCATTGATATTATTGCTGAGCACCCACTCTGGGAAATACCCTGTTGAAGAATTTGTGGATCATGTTCTCAGGGAACAGTAGTGGAGAGAAGACATGAGCAGAAATAAATGTAACATTAGGTAGAAAGAACATACTACAAGAGAGGTATAAATACAGTGATATGGCATTAAGAGAAAGGTGAGGTTAATTTCATCTGAGCACATAGAGAAGGCTCCATAATCAGAAGAAGAAAGGACGGGCATGAGAACACTGTGGCCTCCAGTCACAAAGCCCAGTTGAATGTGTGGTTTACAGAGACTTCCACCACCCTATGCCTATTTCTATGGTTTTTTGCCATAGAAAATAACAAAAGAGCAATCTTCTCTAATTTTTATACTCAACAGTCCAGCATATGGCCAATGGAAAGGTCTGTTGAAGAAGTGTGATGAGCACAGCACTCAAGAATTCTGATAAAGATTCTGTCTTTGTATTCCTAGAGGAGAGGCACTGAAAAATCATTAAATTAAGCAGTTGCCTCCAACCTCAAACTCACACCACTGCCCACTTGAACCTTCCTCTCGGCTATGTGGGAGCTTATTTAGTTAATTAGTTACTTAGTTTCTCCTCTCTAGGCATTCTCATAGGCATCAAATATTGGTCCCCTCCTCTTCACCAGGCCAACCACCAGTGACTTCTCTGATCTGCAGCTCAAACTTCATTTCCTCCTGCCCCACTCCACAGAGTAAGGAGCTACTGTGGAATACTGCTGGAGCACCTGATATTTTCCCTTCCGCAGCATTCATTTCACATTGTGAGCATGAATTATTTAATTCCCGTTCTTCCCACTCTAATATTAGCAGTGCAAGACAAGTAACCATGTCTCTTTGGTTCACCATCTTCTCTTCAGTGCTCTCTATAATGAATAAATACAAGAAGAAAAATTAAGTATTAGCTGTCTAAACTTTTATCCCAGCTTTTTCAAGATTGTTGAAGACTGGTTAGACAATAACTTCTGCCTTCCTTACTATAGGTCATGGGACCAGATTAAGTCAATGATAAAATCCCATATCCCTGTTTCTATCAGAATTCTCCCAGGTAGTTTTCTAAATAGAGAAAACTCCTTTTTTATTTGATGGTGAAGCTTTAGGAATAAAATCCCAGAGCTAGAAAAATATATAGAGTGTATCTACCACCTGGAGAGAAGGAAAAAAAAAATTCATACCAGTTTCTAAGATTTTTTGGAAGCTGCTTTGGTTTTTCAGTCCATTCCCAAGCATCCTTTTTTACCCAAGCTATCTTGTGATGAGTTTTTGTAAGTTTTGCCAGAAAGAACCTTAACTCATAATGTCAAATCCATGGGGAAAGAGTGACACCTAGAGAAACAAGGAACATTTTGTCTAGGCCTATCCATTTTTTCTAACTGTTGCATTTACATAAGCTCTTTTAAAAAGCTTCATTTAGTTGTTTCAAGAGAGAACTTCACCATCAAATAATGCCTCACATTTGATGCCAGCTCAAGCAGCAGAGGGCCTGAGACACACATATGGTTCTCAACAGACCGGCCAGATTCAGGAAACCAAATCTCACGAAATTGCTGTAGGGGCATAAAAAATGAGATTCTGCAGTCTTTATTATAAATATTATAAGAGAGAATCCTTGAACTTTCTTTAAGCAGCAATGCAGGCATGGTTTCAAACCAGGTGCTCTAAGAAGCTCAAAGAAAGCCAAGACCCTGCCCTACAGTTTTGCTGGGGAGAATAAGCCATGGACATGGAGAAGATGAAATAGCTATAAAATACAAACACCAGTTCAATAAAATAAGTAAAAGCATAGGACCACATGTGTTATCTTCAAGGGAATTGGACAGGTGGGAATTCTAGTGAATGAGAATTCCCTTAAAGGTGGACACATCAGGCAGAGAAGCTGAGCCTGAAAAATCAGGATAAGTTTGGATGGAGAACTCTGGGTATGACTAAGTGCCAAGGATTGCAGTGGGGATTAGTGGTTCCAAGGGGGAAGCAGGGAAGTAATAGTGAAGACAACAATAATGAATAATAATGACTAGCATCTTTTGAATGCCAAGTACATGCTACATCCTAGGCTAACTTCTTTCTCTATAAACTTATTTTCTTCTCACGGCAGCTTCACAAGGCATTTAGAATTAGTATCCTCATTTTATAGATGTAAAGCCTGACTAAGCATCTTTGGGTTACTCAGTTTGTGAGTGGAAGTGTCAGAATTGCAACTGGGTCTAAAGCACACATTGTTTACCACTGAGTTCTGCTGTTTGAGAGCACAGGTCTTGAATTCAGGCAGATCCACGTGTGAATCTAGATCTACTTCTGAAAGATTTAGTTAGCAATCTCAAACAAGCAGCTAGACTGTCAGCCATCCTTTCCTCATCATGACGTGCTCATACCTGTCTCACACAGAAGCTGGGGTGGGTTACAACCAAAGGTTTTCATGCAGGCTCCCCATGGTACATGCGGGCTTTCTTCTTTGTATTTGCCTGTTGCCAGGTCTCCTGCCCATCATTTTCTTAGCCAAGCTGACAGTATTTCCTAACTTTAATCTCCATCAGGAGGCTAGCCAGACTGCCTCTCCTTGTCCCTTTCATTATGCCTGGGGCTCAGGCTTTTGTGTGGTGAACCTCAGAAGACTAACTTCTAGACTAGGTTTGCCTTTCATAGGGGATTCTTCCAGTGACATATTTTGGGAATGTTTGCAACTCTTTTCTCCTCTTTTCCTTCCCATCAACATGCCAACACACCCTTTTAAAAAGTCCTCGGATCCCGCTTCCATCAGACAGTATAACAGTCAAGCTAATTAATGGTTTGACTCCCCCTTCTCAGTCTAAGTGTGTGCTGGCAGAGTCTTGAAGGATTGGACGAGTAGGCAGCAGAGAGGGAGTACTTTGGACTTCTGGGACTTGACCCTGAAGCTGTCTGAACTTCAGGAGCTAAAGCAAGGCTAGGGAAGAATGCAGGTTCTGTTGTAAGATCAGCCCCCAATCAATATGGTACAATTTCATAGCTCATTATTCCTGTGTGTGCCGAAGACCAATAGGGGAGGGGTACGGACAAGGATGAAGGTGGAGGAGGGGCAAGGGCAGACTCATATGGAAGCAATTAGTGGAACTTTCATTCAAAAAAGCATTAAGGTGCTTGTAGCACTGAAGCTCAAGTGACCCCTAGGCTCAGACCATAATTCAGCAACACTTAATAGCATTTTCCCTGCAGATGTGCATTTTATACAGAAATATCAGCTTACCACTTTGAAAAATTAACCTATTGAAGGCTGTCAAATTCTGACACTCTCGTGGGGGTATTATATATTGTCTGCACAGCTCGCTTTTTCGCTTTCTTCCTTCCAGAATCAAGGATGCCAAGGTTAACTGGGAATTGAAGTGGCTAACAAGGGGCTGGGGAGGGGTTGAGAGATAAGGGGACAAGTTGAAATGTTGGCTGGCTGAAGGAGAAAATATTCATTTCTTGAGTTTCAAAACACAAAGTATTAAGTAAATGAGCTCCACTGCCCCCCACCATACACACACACATACACACGTGTTTCAAGGAGGTCTAAGTCAGAAAGGTCAGAGTTCATGAAGAAGGAGGTGGCATAAGACTTGTGGTAATATGTCTAAATCATGACTTATTCAATAATTTTCTTTGCAGAGGGTTTGATACTCCTGTGACTACTGTAGAAAGCCCATTTGGTTAAATACATTTCTTTTTTTTTTTTTTTTACTTTTCAAGGAGAATGTGATGATAATTTAGAACAATACAAGAGGGTTCTGATTTTTACTTATCTACTTGTTTTTTAAAAGTATTAACATCCAGTGTTTTCAAGGCTGATGGAAATGAGCACTGTCTGGCAAGGCAGGTGGGAAACTAGTTTAACAACAAAACTTTCTGAAGAGTAATTTAGTAACAGGTATCAGAAGCTTAAATTATGCCTAAAGCCCAGCAATTTGATTTATAAGAATTTTGAATAAAAAATAAATAAGGATGTGGAATTTGGGATTTGTGTAAACAAACTTCATAATTATTTTGCTTTGAAAGGAGGACAATGGATAAAGGCTAAAGTCCTACAATAAGGAGTTGGTTAAATAGAGTATATGCATATAGGGCAAGAAAATGCATCCATTAAAAATCATATTTTAGCAAAATTTCTCAATATGAAAGAATGCTTATATTGAATAGCTAATAGATAAAAAGCAAGCTAAAACTCAGTATTTGCAGCATATTCCCAGATTTTCCAAAAATGTTAATATATAAAATACTGCATTATGTTAATATCTTTCTGAGATATAGCTAGTGAGAATCATGTTTTCAGTGGTTTCAAGGTTTTCTATTTGTTTGTTTGTTGCATTTGGCAATTACCATCTGTTTTAGTTTGCTAAAAGCTGCTGGGAGCAATATACCAGAAATGTGTTGGCTTTTATAATGGGAATTTATTAGGATAATGTCTTACAGTTCTGAGGCTATAAATATGTACAAATCAAGGCATCATCAGAGATGCTGTCTCACCAAACATCAACTGCTGGCAATCCTGGACTCCTGCCACATGGCAAGGCACAATGGTGGCTCTGCCCGAGGTCTCTGCCTTCCCCTCCCCGAGCTCAGCTGTGGGTGATTAGGCACATGGCAGGATTTGCTGTCTCTCTTCTCTCCTCCAGGCCTTGTTGCTTCAGATCCTTACTTTCTGTTTTTTTAGAGCCTCTTTCTTTGCCTCTGGGTTCTGTTCATTCCAGCCTCCCAGATCTCTCTCAGTCACTCTGGGTTTCTTTCTGTACCCTTTTCTGTGTGTCTCCATGTCTGTGGTTTTTTTCTCTCTCCTATTTATAAAGCACTCCAGCAAGAGGACTATGACCCACCTTAGGCCACACCTCACTGAAGTAATCCGATCAAAGGCTCCTCAACTAAATCTAATTCAATCAAAGGTCCCACACCCACAGGAATGGATGAGCTTCAAGGACATGATCATTTCTGGGATCCCCCAAACCTTCAAACTGTCACACAATCCTAGCCCAGGACAGATATCTTAAGCTATATTTTTAAGTTGACAGTGTTGTCTTCTCCATCTTGGCTTACTCCTCAAGCCTCTGTAAGAGTTTCTCTACCCACAGTGGTTCCAGGCTCAGTACCTGCCACACCTTAATTCCCTGCTGTTTCCCAATCTCATCTCCCAATCTGTCCTTGAGACAGGAACCATGAATGCTCAGGGATGGAGCAGGTCAGGAATTCAGGTTGGCCCTTCCAATGTCAAGGGAACAAGCTCTAGCCTGGTGAAGCTTAGGTGCCTAGTTAAAGACAGGGGAGGGAGCAAACAGACTATAGGAAGGAATATTTGGAAATAATGAATTCTTAAAGCCCTTCAGATAATATTGTCTATTCCACAGAAGCAGATGTGTAGTCAGCTAATTATCAGGATGAATCGGGACACACCCTCTTGAGATCAGAAATATGAATGGGCCACTATAGCCACTTGTTTTGGCATTAGAATTGCCCTCTGTAAGTTGTTCTCAAATTTTGCTACTCATTGGATACTCCTAGGGAGCCTTTAAAAGTACTGATGGAGGGCCTTTTCCCCAGAAATTTTGATGCAATTTGTCTAGAAAGGTGTTTCTGAAAGTTTGGTCCCTGAATCAGCAGCCTCACCCAGGAACTTGTTAGAATTGAAAATCCTCAGCTCCCAACACAGACAGACCAATTCAGAACCTCTGGGGTTGGGGCCCAGGCACTCTGCTTTAACAAGCCCTCCAAGCATTTCCGATTAATGTTAAGGTTGGTGAACCACTGGTCAAGGGTCTTGCAAGCTCCCCAGATAATTGATTCTAATGTGCATCCAAGTGTGAGAGCCACTGCCCTATGTCCTTGTTTTCCAGACAATTCTTTGGCCTTTTGATTCTCCACCTGACTTTTCATTTAATGGCTTTCCCGTACATTTTTATGAAGTCTATGGACACAGTTTTCCATTATTTTCAGGTTGGGGTGGCAAGGTTTACCACTGACCTAAATCAAATCCTCTGAGCTACTGATACATGGGCAAAGCCAGCTACCCTCCAGGCACAGATTCTGGTGAGCAAGCCAGCCAAGGGGCTCAGTTCAGGCCAAGAGGGGTTCAGTCAACAAAGTTGGCAGAACGGCCATCAGGGCCTACACAGGAAGATGGAAGGCTCTCAGCTCAGCAGCTCAGAGCCTTGAAATACAAGGGTTGTGCATATAAATCTAAGCCTTTTGCTTTCATGCTAGAGAAGCCCCAGTAGGCCCATGACCTGCTGGGTTTAGGTCCAACATAGCTTTAAAGAACAATCACAGGAATCATGTTCCCGATAGGAGAAACTGCACGTTGGACTGGAAAAAAACCATTGCATGTACCCCAAGTTGTGGCTAAATTCTAGCCCTGGCTCTGTTGATAAAAGGTACACTGACTAACAATTCTTTTTTCTTTTCTGGACTTCAATTTCTTCATGTATAATGGGATTCTAAAGCTCATTGTCATCTTGCTTCTGCAATGTTTTAACATGAGGTCTGATTGTTGAGTTATAGCTGGGAGCTAGATATGAGAATGAAAGTGATGCCTGAACTTTCTACAGTCCACCCTCGGGCCTGTGTCCTAGAGTCCATGCA
This sequence comes from Cabassous unicinctus, assembly GCA_029593785.1. Lineage (NCBI taxonomy): Eukaryota > Metazoa > Chordata > Mammalia > Cingulata > Chlamyphoridae > Cabassous > Cabassous unicinctus. Next base: position 15,974 of record JAQZBX010027555.1, on the reverse strand, counting down.
ACTTACCTTGAGTCATAATTTATATGTTCAGATGATCCAATTATCTTGCATTTATATTTCCCACTTATAAAGTATGTTTGGCAGGATATTTCACTAACTCTTACAATAACCCTGAGGTAGGTAATAATGTCCCCATTTTACAAATGAGGACACTGAGGCTAGATATGAACTAACTTGCCCCCAAACCATGCAGCTAGTAAATACATCCAGTAGCAGAGTCAGATCTGGAACCCACATCTTCTGACTCCTTCACAGCTCAACGTTTTCCTCTGTAGCCAAAACAAAACTGCAGTTGGAAACCAGAATCAGAAGCTTGGTAATAGTTGGTCAAATGCTTCATAAGTGATTAGAAAATATCTGGGCTCCCCACCTTCTGGGCCCCTCCTCTTCCTTTCTCTGATTCCTCCACGCTTAGCATAAATTAGCCAGCATTTGGATAGAGATCTTCTAATGAGGGTGTCTTTGAAAAGCATTAAAGTACAGGAAAGAAAAATTCCTCTTCATAGGGACAAATGTAATCTTATCAGAAATGAGCAGGACAATAACAGGAAGAGGGAGGGGATTCTGGAATGTAGAAGGCGGGGCGTGGCTGGAGAGAAAGAAGAGAGGCTGCAAGCGAAGGCCCCCAGAGGCCTTTAATCAGATGCTGGCAGCAGTATTACTATTGTGAGCTGGAAACTTGGGTGGGGAGCCATCACCCCCAGAGACAGGGCAAGGAGGACTGCCTATCTCCAAAATAGCTGCCTCGATGTCACTGTAGGCCCTACACACGGGCAGAGATGTATTTATGCAGAGTTTGCCTTCCTCCCTCATGACTTCCTGGGGAAGCTCACAGCCAATAAGATGATGAAGGCAGAATCCTGGGCCAGCAGCAAGACTGAATGGACCTGAAAGAACCTCCATACAGTCCAACTCCCGTCCTGGGCTTGAATCCCCCACAGCATCGATCCATTTTGTGACGAATCCTGAGACAGTCCTTCTTCTCTTTGAGTGACATGGCCTGTAAAGGAGCTCTACGCCTCCCTCTCCTCCTAACTCTCACAAACTCCCAGTGCTCCTGAGCAGACTCCCCCTCAGCTTTACTGGACCAGCACCATCTATAGCAAAGAGGAGTCCCCATTTTCCTTGATTATGATATCTTAAACCTTACATGCCCAAAAGTACTTTCTCACGTCTCACCTACCCTCTTGATACAGTTTTATAGTTTAAGCTCATTTATTTTGTCCTCAGTGGAGATAGGAAACAGCTGGCCAGCTTGTGGGACATAATAACACTTTAGATATTTGGCAGAAACAAGGGAGCAAGCAGAAAGGACCATCCAGACATGTATATCTGTCTCACGAGAAGTGTTGAGGATGGAGCAAATATTCCCAGGACTTGGCAGCATTCGGTTTCTCTAATTATGCAAAAATTATTAAAATACTCAGTCCAGAAATTTGATTTTTTTTTTGTCTTGAACATCCTATTTAGTGTGGTATACTTGTCTTTACATATAGCCACACACATCTGTTCTGAGGATTCTTCCAGAATAACTTGCTTTCCTATCCACTTTACTCTGCCTGTAATTGTCATGGTTATAGCCTTCTCTACATCTTCCCAGAATGCTTTTCTCCATTTCTAAAAGCCTTTAATCTTTTTCCCCCTTAGACTTTCTGAAGTTAGATGATAAAATGGATTGGGATGTCAGTCCAAAAATGCTCAGCGCTCGGAAAATCTCAGGCACACTGCCTCAGAGATGGGTCTTTGGGGGCAATTAAATGATAATGTCAATAGGGCTGGACAATATGACAAGCTAATGGTCTCCTGCTGCCAAAGAAGAGGCCTCAGAGAAACCGAGAAGCTATTTTCAAAGCCGGAGACCATTATCCTGTCACAGCACCCTCCTCCGATGACTTGGTTGCTATTATGCCTAGTGATTAGAACAATAAATAAGAAAGAGGCAGTGGGGAGTGAGAGCAGATTTCCACAGCTAATCAGCAACCCCAACTGATCTAACTGGCGTAGACTAAGGGTGAGTCTTACCAGATGCACTTAGCCATCAGCCTGTGTGTTGGAACAACTGGGTACAGCCAGATTTCCTTTTGGTCCCCATCCGTGGCTTTCTTTGCAACCAAGATTTTAATTTTACTGTTAGCTACCCCAAATGGACTTATTTCTGCTGCCCAACTCCTACCCATCCTTCAATACCCAGCTCAGAATTCTTCTTTGAGAAGTCTTCTCAACCTCTCTATCGCACAGGTACCATCTTCTGAACCCATGTATGTTCTACCTTTATGCTTCTTCATTATTATAATAAACTATCACATGACATATCTGGGAAGGGTCCTCCTCTATGGCAGCTTAAATTTCCAGGAATTGCAGGTTTACACAGCTGGATTATAATTTCTCTAACAGCAGAGGCTATATCTCATGCATTTTTGTATGTGCTAAAATCTCAATATATGCTTTCAATAATCTCTATTAAGTGGGTGGCCTTTTGTAAATATTCTCTCTATATTAGCCATACCTGGAAAGTTCTAGCATGAGTCAGGTTGTGATGTCTACCCACTCCAGTGGGTGAGGAGAAGGAAATTGAGGTCATCGATTGATGTCTGAATAGTCACCAGGATACGATATTGAGCAGAGTAAATTTGTCCATTGTGATCAAATGGCTCAGCTCCCTCCATTCCATCCTTGTGTGTCACTTATGGAATATTCTCTCCCTTTCTGAAGTGGGAAGGCCTTATGAGAGATCCTGGGCCTGATGTCCAGGTTAGTTGCCTACTGACCAATTGATTTGTGACCTAGTACTTCTATTTGATTTTCAGTGAATTGAAAAAAAAAAAAAATAAGGTAGTGTTTACAGATATTGCCTCGCCATTGAATTCTTTGTGGAATTCTTTGTCACAGTACAAAAAGGTAAGTATATATAGAAAGCTGGAACAGAATTTGTTAATGTATGCTCACTATGATCTCTAAACTTTAGACCAATTCTGTTGTTTAAATACTTCAAAAGGCTGAATTCTATATTGTCAAGGAAGACACTCTTATTACAAAAGGACAGTGTTTTCTCCTAAGATCAGAAAACTAGGAATGAGAATACCTGAGGTGTATTTCTCTTCTACCACTATTTGTCATACGGCCTTTATTTTTAAAATGCATTTGATCATGGATCTAGAATAGATATAAAATCCATACCATGTGCTTGGTTTTGGGCACTTGACAAGGAAGACATGTTGCATATGATTTGCCAGTTTTCAATTACCTTTTTTCAACAATGGGTAGACCAAGGCAGAGAAGAGGAAAAACTGTCCAAGGTTACCTGGAAGTCCGTGACATACAGGGCCCCATGTTTTCATTCTGAGGGTCCCAGCGTTTTGTGCTCTAATCTTCCCTGTAAGTGAGTCATGAGGTTGTGTGTGCAGGGAATTAGAAAAATAATCAGCCCCTCAACTCTCAATTCAATAATACTTACCTTGGTTTCTCTGCCATGCACCTCCAGCATTTCAAGGAATTGGTTTAGAACTGAAGGCATACAACGTAAAGATCTAATAAGAGACTATTTCTATGTTAGTTTCAACTTTACCCTGGAATGCCAGGAGCAAGAGCACGCTCGTGCGCAGCTGACCATAGTGTTTAGACATGCCACCAAGTAGCTGCGGTGAAACATGCCACTGCTGGGATCTCTGACCCAAGCAAAGATGCAAAACCTATGCATGGTGGGTTGAAACTTCTTAAGTATCTCCGGGCCCTGAAATGGGTTGCAGGTGTTTGTCTCAGAGATGATAACAGATAATGAATAAAACATGCCTGGAGCTAGGGGTCCAGAAAATGTGACAAGCTTGAATCTGATGACTTTAGGAATGAGATGAAATATGAGTTTGCGCTCATCTGCAAAGCTTTTAACAAATCCAAGATGCGGTGGAGCATATCACTGCTTATGGGCTACAGTTGGCCCCACGTTTATGGGAGGACAGGGAGAAAGATGGGTGCAGAAGGATCTGGAAGTGAAAAGAAGGAGGGCGGGGAGACAAAAGAAGTACAAACTGAGTTCTGACTGGTGATGACCCGTGGAGTCTAAAAGCAAGACTTCCTCCCTCATACCGGCAATCTCATTGAAGAGAGAATTTGATCTTTCTACTTTTGAGTCACAAGAAAAGAGATCAGGTTACACTACAGATCAATGTATTTTATAAATATGCTAAAGTTTATAGACTCAGATGTTATAGCATTTTTATATCATCAATGATTCCACTTTGCCTTGTTGGTAAAATAGAGACATTCCTTACTGCATTTTCATCTAAACATGAGCATTTAATGTCAAGTCATCCCTCTACCACACAAAAAGCCAAACCTACACATGTGGAAAGTAAGATAAGCTTTTGTGACTATTTTTCCCCATGGGAGGTTATCATATTTCTATATGTGTAAGTATAGCTCTTCTAAAGAAAGAAAGATAGATTGACATTAAGATTTTAAATTTTGGCTTATACATATCTGCTGAAACTCCAATTGTGGTTTAGGGAAAGTCCAGTAGGTGTAGCTGTAACACTGCTCAAGTCCAGCATAGTTCTCTTATTGCCAAGATGGCCTGGAGTCAATGTAGAATCTAAACTTTTTTGTGAACTCCACATTCTGTACTCTCAGTGAAGAGCTCTGTCTCAATACCAACTGCTGTTATCTTAAACGCACACACACACAAAACCTAGGGAATTGGCATCATAACTCAAATTCTGATATTTTGGGATCTCCAAAGATATATATAATCAAGTTACTAGTTAGCACATCCACTGAACAATTCGATAATAGGCTCCTAGCCATCCAAACTGTTCATGCAACTTCGTAAAATGGCCACCCACCCATTCATTTCTCTTATTTCTTCAGCACCTACCAGGTGACAGGCTCTGAGGACATAATCATGTATTTAAATCATTGACTCTGCAGTTCAATATATAGTACTTCAAGGAGTATAAGAAATTTTTCTGACACAAAAGTACAAAATTTGTTTCAGACAGTGGGACAACTCTAAACTAGACCACTTATTAACTTTGTGATCTTAGAAAATTCCCTTTGCGTCTCTGAGCCTCAGTTTTTGCACCTACCCAAAGTAAAATAACAATAACTTGCTTTAAAGGATTGTTTTGAGGGCAAGCAGTATGATATATATGAAAGTGTTTGAGAAAACATATTCTTCCATACTGGTCTTATTTTTTATTAGTAATATTGATTTTGTCATAAAGAAGAATGTTCTCATGGCTTCTCTCTAGAGTTTATCTCAATGGATCAAACTGTAAACTTAGGCATCTCCCCTCTGTGCTCTGCTTATAGACTCAATTTCATTCCCTGCATGTATTCAAGTCTATATGTTTGTCATTAATTCTTCTTCTCAATCTTGACTGTGAACTCCATGTGGTAGGGACTATAAAATAATTATCTTCTTTACCCAAACATCTGCCTTAATTAGATAATTGGCATATTATGGTCACTCCATAATGTTTGTTGAAAAAATATTTGAATTCAGTAAAGCACAATAGAGCATTTTTAAAGAATATGTCTATTTTAATTTGCCCATTTGGGTCTAAGAGCCATCAAACTAGAGAACAGGGTAATGTTCAAGTATTTCAGGGAAATTTAACATCATTGTAATTCTTAGATACACTCCTAATTTATTATTAAAGAACCAAGATATTCAGTGAGGAAAAAATATGTTCAAGGTAGTACATTATATGCTTTGGAAGATAAAACTTATGGTGTAACATCTGTCTCTCACCATCAAGGATTTTTAGGATTGAAATAAGAAATAATGCACAGAGAAAGAAAATCAAGTATAAGAAATGCATGGCTGAGACAGCTGACCATCAACAAAAATTCAAGCTCCTGCTTCCATAGGTTAGATGTGCGCTCAGAAGGGACTATCGCTTCAGGGACAACATTTCCTCTCACACTTGCAAGTGAAGCTACGTGACTAGTTCTTATCAGTGGGATATGAGAAAAAAGCAGGTTTGTCACTTCCAGGCTAAGATTGTGTTTCTCCTCTAGTCTGCTGGATGGATACAGAAGACTCCGAAGCCTCGGGGTGCTGTAGGAGGCCAAGATGGAAGCAGGCTGAGTTTCTGAATCACCATGTGGAGGAAAGTCATCTACTGGCTCAAATCTGCACTGGACTGTTACATGAACAAGAAATAAACTTCTATTAGGTTAAGCCACTGAAACTTTGGAATGATTTTGTTAGAGCAGCTATCAGTATCCACACTAAATACAAGGCATAATAGGATAGCACCTGATTTTGAAATGAATAAGGCATGCACTACATACTTTGAATTTAAAGGATAGAACAGTCATTGCAAGCTCGAGTGAGTTAAAAGCTTACTTCAGGAGGTGAAGTTGGAATTGAATCTTATAGAACAGAATCTATATTCCACATAGAAGTAAGAGCATTAGCAATGATATCAAGGTAAGAGATGGAAACCATGTTGAGAATACTGTGAATAGATAAATTGTACCACAATACAAGACTATCCTAACTAGAAAAGTCATCAAGTCTATCAGACAGTAGCTTGGCTATTGTGTTTAAGTTATGGGCCATAATCAGTAAGATCCACCTCACTCAGTTTTCATATTACAGCCATCAGACATTTCATACTTCCAGCAAATCCAGCTATGGATCTTAAAGAGTCAGATCTTGCACTTAGGAATATGAAGCACTTGTTTCAACTGAATTTTCCATTTGCAATTGTGATAGCACTGAAAGTACAATCAGACATGAGTATGGAAAACTCAGAATCACTTAGTAAAGCCAGGATGGAGCAGGCACTACCTGCTGTTTACCTTCTCTTAGAGCAGGAATCAAAAGCTGAGATATGTTAAAGCAATCTGTGTGATGACTTCATCCTTCTCCATGGGGACAGAGATGACCTATTACAGGTCTTTGATTTCTTAGTGAACCACAACCAAAACTTTGGCCTTAATAGAAGGAGAGAATGATAGGATGGGATTACAGAACTCATATCATTCAGCATCCCAGTCCTGTGTTAGAATCATTTGTGATTCCTATTGTGGACCATAGATTCTTTTTTTTTTTTTACTTTATTTTTAAAGAAATTTTAGATTATATAAATGTTACATCAAAAATATAGGGGAGGGGAGCAGATGTATCTCAAGCAGTTGAGTGCCTTCTTCCCACATGGGAGGTCCTGGTTTTTGTCCCTGGTGCCTCCTAGGAACAAAAACAAACAAACAACAAGCAAACAAATGGAAAAAAAAACAACTCAAGGGAGCCGATGTGGCTCAGCGGTTGAGTGGTAGCTTCCCACATAAGAGGTTCGGGGTTAAATCTCTGGCCCCAGTACTTCAAGAAATGAAACAAAACAAAACAAAACAAAACAATATATATATAGGGGATTCCCATATAGTCTGCCCCTTCTCCTCTCATACTTTTCCCCATTAACAATACCTTTCATTAATGTGGTGCATTTTTTACAATTGATGAACACATATTGAAGCATTGCTACTAACCATGGTTTATAGTTTACATTATGGTTTACACTTTGCACTGCACAATTTTATAGGTTTTGACAAAAAGTATAATGGCCTGTATTTGTCATTGCAATGTCAGGCAAAATAATTACAATGTCCCAAAAATGCCCCATGTTACACTTATTCTTCCCTCTCCTGCCCCTCAGGACCTCTGGTGACCACTACTTTTATATGAATGTTACAAGATCTTCCATTACTAGAATAATAATAAGTCTACTTTGGTCCATAGTTGAATTTCCCCCTTATATTTGTAAATTGCTCAATCTTGAGGATTTCGGGATGGTGATGCCCACTCTGCTTCCGATAGAGAGGAGTCTTAGCTCCCATAGGGCAAATGGATGGAACTGTCTTGCTTGCAGTTGTACCCTCTGTTTTTTTTGGAATGGGCATTGTCCGTCATCATCCTTTTGTTAGTTGTCCTGGGCAAGTCTGATGAACTGGAGAGTAGGTGTTGCAACTCTGCTGAGATTCAGGGCTCAACTGGCATATGAACACCTGGAAAATTTAAGTCTCTGGGATACATATTTAATGGATATAGTGCTACTTAAAGGTTCAAGTTAAGGGGACATAAGAACCATGTGTAGGAAAATTATAAGCGAGTCCAACTCTGATACATTGTGGAAATAAGCTATCTTATATTCCAAGGTATGGCCCACTGACAGGGTGCTGAATTCCTGGGGTTGTCTGCCCTGCCTATAGTGTTCAGATATCTCTAGAGCCCTCAGGAGCACCCCTGCTTGAGGCACTGATTACTGTGGCAGTCAGTGAGATCCTCCTAAAACGTGCATAAGAGTAACCTCAAGAATAACCTCCCAACTCACTTTGAAATCTCTTAGCCATAAAGATTCATTAGTAGTTAATATTTCCCCCTTTTGATCAAGGCCTTTTTCAAAGTGCATCTTAGTTGGCATTTGGTAATAATCCCTTGGTGCCAGGGAGTCTCATCCCTGGGAGTCATGTCCCATGCTGGTGGGGAGGTAGTGCATTTATATGATGAGTTTGGCTTAGAGAGAGGCCATGTTTGAGCAACAAGGAATCTTTCAGGAGGTAACATTTAGGAAATACATAACACTAAGCTAAGTTTTAATTTGAAAAAAATACTTGCTAATCATATTCATCAACATGAATTATATACCATGATCAAGTGGGTTTTATCCCAGGTATGCAAAGATGGTTCAGCATAGGAAAATCAATCAATGTAGAACACCATATTAATAGATAAAAAGAAAAATATCATATGATAATCTCTATTGAATGCAGAAAAAAAATTTGAGAAAATGCAGCATCCTTTCTTGATAAAAACACTTCAAAAGATAGGAATAGAAGGAAACTTCCTCAACATGATAAAGTCTATATATGAAAAACTCACAGCTAACATTATATTCAATGGTGAAATGCTAAAGGCTTTCTTTTTAAGATCTGGAACAAGACAAGGATGCCCACTGTCACCACTCTTATTTAACATTGTGTTAGAAGAACTTGCTTGAGTACATAGGCAAGCATAAGAAATAAAAGGCATCCAAATTGGAAAGGAAGAAGTAAAAATTTCACTATTTATAAATGACATGTTCCTATATGTAGAAAGCCCTGAAAAGTCTACAACAAAGCTTCTAGAGATGATAAACAAGTTCAGTAAAGTGGCAAGATATAAGATCAACATGCAAAAATCAGTAGCATTTCTGTACACCAATAATGAACAATTTGAAGAGGAAATTTTTAAAAATTCCATTTACAATAGCAACTAAAAGAATCAAATACCTAGGAATAAACTTAACTAAAGATGTAAAAGACTTGTACACAGTAAACTACACAACATCGTTAAAGGAAATCAAAGAAGACCTAAATAAATGAAAGAATATTCCATATTAATAGATTGGAAGGCTAAATTTCATTAAGATCTCTGTCCTACCCAAATTGATTTACAGATTTAATGTAATCCCAATATAAATTGCAATAGCATTTTTCCTCCTGAATTGGAACAGCCAACTATGAAATTTATTTTGAAAGGCAAGGGGCCCCAAATAGCCAAAAATATATTGAAAAAGAAAAATGAAAGTAGAGGAATCATGCTACCTGACTTTAAAGCATACTACAAAGCTACAGTGATCAAAACTGCATGGTATTGGCACAAGGTTAGACATACTGACCAATGGAACAATACTGAGAGTTCTAATACAGAACTGCACATATCGGTTAGCTGATATTCGACAAGCCCACCAAGCCCACTCAACTGAGACAGAATAGCCTCTTCAATGAATGGTGCTGGGAGAACTTGATATCCATATCCAAAAGAATGAGAGACATTCAGCATCTTATGCCCTGTACAAAAATTAACTCAAGATGGATCAAAGAGCTAAATATAAGAGCCAAGACCATAAAGCTCCTAGAAGATAATTTAGGGAAGCTTCTATGAGATCTTGTAGTAGGAAATGATTTTATAAACTTTACACCCATAGCATGAGCAAAGAAAAAAAAAATAGATAAATGGGACATCCTCAAAATTAAAAACTTTTACACTTCAGAAGAGTTTGTCAAGAAAGTGAAAAAGCATCCTACTCAACAGGAGAAAATATTTTTGTAACCCTTTATCCAATAAGGGCCTAATATCTAGCTTATATAGAGAAATCCTGCATCTTGAAAATAAAAAGACAAACAACCCATTTAAAAATGGGCAAGAGAGTTGAGTAGACACTTTTCCAAAGAGGAAATACAGTTGGCCAGAAACACATGAAAAGATGCTCAGCATCACTAGCTATTAGGGAAATGCAAATCAAAATGACAACGAGATATCATCTTACACCTATTAGACTGGTGGCTATTAAAAAAAAAACAGAGAACAAGTGTTGGAGAGGATGTGGAGGAAAGAGAACCTTCATCCACTGCTGGTGGGAATGTAAAATGGTGCAGCCATTGTGGAGGACGGTTTGGCGATTCCTCGGGAAACTTACTATAGAACTGCCATATGATCCAGCAATCCCACTGCAGATACATGCACAACAATGTTCATAGCAGCTTTATTCACTATTGCCAAAAGTTAGAAGCAACCCAAGTGTCCACCAACAGAAGAATGGATAAGCAAAGTGTGGTATATACACAGTGGAATATTACTCAGCTGTAAGAAGGAACGAGGTATTGACACATAGAATAACATGGCTGAATCTTGAAGCCCTTATGTTGAATGAAGTAAGCCAGTCACTAAAGGCCAAATATTACATTACCTCACTTACATGACCTAAGCAAATTGAGCAGAGCCTCAGAGCTAGAGTCTGGAAGATAGCTTATCAGAAGAGTGGGGTCAAACGTTTTGTAATGTGAGGGTCATCAGGGGTGGGAGTTGAGGTGGGTTGGACTATTCATGGAACTGGATGGAGGGCTGGAGGAAGGAACAGGTGAACTCTGGGGGTTTGTAGGTCGGTGGTTAAAACTACAATGGTGATAATGTGCTTTTGGCAAATATGGCAGGGTAGGATTACAGGTGCAGGGTATCAGGGGTGGGGTATATGTGCGAAAGGGCACACCTGGGGTATGCTTCTATGGAATATGAAAGTTTGCTTCAGAATCTTTCTAGCAGTCTTCCTTTTCCTTGCCTTACTTCTTATGCTGTTTCCTAACACTGTTTACCCATGTTTGCCATGGGTTCCAAGGGGAAGGGGAGAGAAGAATGGATGGAGCATGGGGCATTTTTAGGGCATTGGAATTCTTCTATATGATCTTGCAATGATGGATACAGGCCAATATGCATTTTGTCAGAATCTATATAAGTGTATGGTGCAGGAAGTAAATGATAATGTAAACCATTTGACCATCGATTCTTAAGGGATACTTCTAAATCAAAGAGATTTAGCAGCACATCAGGTACAGAAATCATAGGAAATGTTCATTAGTGAGATTTCCCTTTGTTTCAAGGGACAAACTAGCTTAAGCAAAAAAATAAAAATAAAAAAGAGTAATGAATAAGGGGGATCCTAGAATTTTTTACTTTCTCATAAAGTCCCAGTAGTGGAGTAACTTAGGTTACAAGAAAAATTGAATCCAAGAACTTAGCTATCACTGTTATACATTTTTATCTCTCATCTGACTTTTGCTCTTGGTTCATTAATCTGCTGTATTTTTCTATGTTCAGAATGTTTTTATCCATTTCCTTGTACACATGAACACATGATGGGAAATGACTGCTGCCAAAAGATATCAAGTTTATACCTCAGTTCAAGAAAGAATATACATTATTCTGAGTTGGAATCTCTTAATCCCTACTCTAAACACATGAGAAAGAATCTGATTGGAGCAATGAATTTTGACCAGAGGTGGGAGGGGTAGATTCATTGTGTTATCATGGCAGATACTATTGTTACTTTGTAGATGGTGCTGATTGGAGCCTGGAAATTTGTCCGAGAGAGAGAGATAATTCTCAGAAATGGCTGGGTCTATTAAATAGCTATACCAGTGCTAAGTGACTTTGCAGGGAAACAGATAGCAAATGCAGAAAAGTGAACAAAATATCAAGAGGTCAAGTGGCTTACTCCAGAAAATAGACTCAGTTAATTGAAGAGAAAGGACTAAACCCAGTTTTTCAATCCAGTACTGATGGTTGTTTATGAAATGTTTCTTTCTCATCATTTCAGTCCTCGAGGGAGCATTGTAATCCCTGAAACCATTCTAGACAAGAATCTGTCTAAAACGCTCAACTCTTGGCATTTATTCTCCCCTGAGATTCCAAATATCAACCTCCAGGGTGATTTAGGCAATTATTTGTTCCTAGGCACAGTCCTTTCCCTTTCTGTTTCCCTAGACACTGTGCATGTTGTTTAACACAGATGGTCTCCCGTCAAAAGGATTGCCTGCTAGAGTTGTCACAGCAGATGCCAGACCGTACAGTTTGGTACAGATCAGGCTTTGGAAGTGGAAAAGACATTCTTCACTGGCTTGAATTAACACCACCTGAATTTGCTGGAAAAAAAAAAAAACTGAGTGAAACCAACATTGTAGTCATAGCTGTCTATCTACTGGTATTCAGATTTGCCAGGCCAGTTGAAAAATAGACAACACAGCACAATTTAATTAGCAAAGCTGACATTTGGGTCTCAGCCCCAGTCATCCTGAGACACACCTTGAAACGTCGGCATGCAAAAGCTTAGATTCTTACCTCAAATTTTAAAATATCTTCTCAAGAGGATTGATTGACTGTGATCTATTGAATTCAACGTATTTTCTGTGTCTAAATGATGATGAAAAGATCACTGAGAACTGCAGATCAGGATTGTCCATGGTTGCTGGAGACACTTTGTCTCTCAGAGGAGGGCTCTATTCTCTCGGCAGCCATTCTTCTACAGTCCCCCAGGGAGAGACTCGATGTTAACTTGTAGCATAATATGTGACTGCCTCTTCAAGCTCCAATGGCCTCACATTAAATTATCCCGCCACATTTGAATTTGAATTCTGGCCAAAGGGCTTATTTTTGGCACCTCCAAAGTAAATCCACCCCTGATGAAATTTCTTGGTAAATATCATTTATTGTTGTTCAGGAATAATACTAAATGGAATAAACCAAGAGAAAATACCTCATACATATCTAATTTAGAGGCTAATTTTGAACATTGTATATTAGCCACCTTCTCTTTGGGATGGATATTGTAGCTCACATTCTTCTTCATTGTAATAGTTATTCACCAAGTCTGTCTCTACCTTTAATGGAGCTAATACAGGAGACTGAGGTAGAGTGTGGGTTAATGCTATCAATATTTTGCAGTTTGAAGATTTATATATTGTCTTTTAAATGGATTCTTTTAAAGAAAAACATCCTGCCATGATTATTGAATACATTCATTTTAGAAAACATTGAAGATAAAATAAAACTAAGGAAATTAGTCACCCATAATCCAGAAACACAGGAATATCCACTGATAATATTTTGAGTATTATTCCTCAAGTGTATGTGTGTGAATAAATTGTCTTTTTCTTTCTCTCTCTCTCTCTTTTTTTCCCCTACTACCTTAATGCAAGTGAGAAGGAATTTTGAGTAAGATACCTAGAGGTGGTCAATATTAGCAAATGGAAGTGCTTGTTTGTCTGGTGGGCACTTTATTCTGAAACAAAATCTAAGACTCCTAAAACCTTCACAAGCAACGCTGTGCTAGCTCTTCAAGATGAGTCAGGTGTAATACCCAGAAGTTCAAGGTCCACCTGCTGTTCATACAGGATGGAGCTGCAATTCCAATGAGAAAGGAGAACAATTAAAAGACAAAAGGATTCCTGAGTGTGAAGGAAATGCTAGATGCCCTCCAAAGTAGAATCAATATCAATTGAAATGTGAACTTTATGGTAAATAAAATTAATGATTTTCATCAACTTCTGGATTCTGCATGTATGCTTAATTGCCTAAAAGTAATTTTTTCTGGTCATGAAATGAACCTACATTTGGGCTTTTAGTTGTTACCATAACTAAAATACATACCATACATTTTTTAAAAATATTAGAGTTCTACTCTTTAGCTTTATGAAATGTAACCTTTTTTGTCACATCATTAAATATTTTGAAATATGGCTCTTTTCGATAATTGCGTAATTTTATTAAGTGATGCACCATTATTTATTTAGCTGATTCTTTTATATTGATTGTTTAAATTTCAAAGTTTTTTTTTTAATTTTATAAATAAACCTCCATAATATACCAATCTTTGGGTGTATTTATGCTTTCTTTTTTTACAGTAACTTCCAACTAGTGGAAGTTTGGGGCCAAAGCTTAAGAATATTTTTTAAAGTTCTTGATAAGTATAACTAAATTTCATTCTAGAAAATTATAGAAGTTTCCATTTTCTCTATTCTTATGTATTTGTTACTCTGAAAGGTGATTTTGATTAGATAATTAAAATATGCATACCCATTTAATTTGACTTTTTTAAGAGACACACCTAAATTCTCAGTGTCTCTTAGTTGTAATAATTTTAGAGTGCAGTAGTCTATTGAAAACTCATATTATCAAAAGTAAATAAAGCAGAAGCAGAGAGAATGATGCACGTGGGGCAAGCAACTGTGAATTCTCATTTCTGTCAAGAGTTCACTTGCTGGAATACATTTCCTCAAGCAGAGGATGCATTGGAATGCCACCACCTAGGATATAACCACAGTGAGTTAGTTCAGCCAGGATTTGTACACGGCCCTTATGTGTGATGGTCCAATCACCCACATTTTCTGTGTTTGCACTGCTTTCCCACTTCATCAAACTGATTACTATGCCAAATCCCATGTGTTACTCCAGGAAACATATTTGAGTAGTACAGTCTCAGTTTGTCCATTTACTGTCAATATACATAGTCAGATAGATGAAACAATTATTCAGAGAGTTCTGAAAGTGTATTTGGGAATAGGTAAATAAAACAAAGGAAAAAACTTTGGGCCTGAATATCAAAAAGATACTCCCTTGCTTGCAGAAAGAATTATTTATGAAACTGGCTCCCCAAAGAGAACCATGGAAACCCTACTGCTTAGGACTACTGAAACTAGATTGCAAAGAACAATTCTTTACTGTTGGAAGCTGAGACTTTGGTGGTGAATGCTGTATTTTCTTCCCCTGTCTTTCACAAAAGAAAGTTTCCAAAAGAAACTTATCTAAAAAATATGCTTCTGACTTTGAATAAAGCCTGCTGTTCTAAGGTGCTGAATGTGCACACACACACACACACACACATACACACAACAGTCACACAGTCAGGCAAACGTGACTGACACTCTCACTTACTAATTGACCCAGAGATGTTTCCACTGGTTTCTTAAAAGCGCCTTTCCTTTAGAAGCAACTGTGAGTGTGCATGTGTGTTTGTCTTAGCACTAGCTCTATTCCTAGTAGATTCAAGAGTAAAGAATTTGAGGGAGGAAATAAAGCAAAGGGAAATGCCCCTCCGTTTACCCCGTATTATGGGCTCGCTTTTCATTTATGCAAACTTTTTATTTTTTATTTATTGCTCCTGGCAATTGTTTAAAGGTGTATATTACTAAATTGATCATTTTATGACTCAGGACTGGGAAACAAAGGTTTTTTTTCACCAAAAATATTAATTCAATTGTTCAATGACCAAGTGAAATATTTTTGAATAAGACTTTTTTTTTTCCTTTTAGTGATGCACTTAACAAAATATGTTGTGTTTCCTTGCTAAACTAAATTTCCAAGACGAATAAAAACCTTTGAAATTCCACTACCTAAAACGGTTTGCAATTGGCTAATTCATAACTGGAAGAAGTAAATCCAGTTAGCCTTCCTGCCTTCTGAGCAGGCTGGTTTCAATTTTCTTCACTCCCATTCTCTTTTTCTCCCTTTTCTAACTCTCTTGTTTCTCTTTCTCCTCTTCTTTATTCCCCTTGAACTAGGTATTCCTCTTTTTTAAAAAATTTTCTTTATAACACCTCTTCCCTGCTTTCTCCTATCTCTTCTTCCCCATTGTCCTTTTTCCTCTCTCTCTCTTTTT